>CAKNYM010041612.1:51863-70079 GCA_932195095.1 Andricus curvator
ATTCATTGCATTGGGGAGTTAGCCCAAAGCAACGTGGCTGACTGCCATTACTAGACTGTTATTATTATACCATTAAGCCATTTCCCTTTCGGGGTAGGTGTGACTTGCTCGGTTGGAAAATAGTAGTGTGTATGTGGGTATATAGGTATAGAGTAGATAGGTAGGGGTTAAATAGGTATATAGGTGTAGAGTAGGTAGGTATATAGGTATAAGGTAGATAGGTATATAGGTGTTAGGTATAGATATTTTAGATTGATCTGGAATTCTCGTGTTATTTATTTAAATGACACGTTTGTTCCGCAATACTGCTCCGACCCAGGTTGCTGATCAATCTCTCTAGCGATCACCCCAACTGAAGAGCCTTACAAAATTGTTATGTATGGTTCCCCACTTGGGCCCATTAGTTTCCAAGGTCCTTGTTTCAGGCGTCATTCATTCTATTGTCACTCTGTTTACAAACTATTTGTCGCCACACTTTTCTGTCCTGGCATACTACTCTAGGTTCCTTCACGTCCATGCATTTTTTCATGCAGGCTCTTGTGTTTCTATGGATTCTTATGTCTCTTCGGATTAATGTCTCATATACAGATTGTAACCATTCTTTCGGCGGTCTACCTCTGGGCATTCTGCCATTTACTTTACCTTTATACACTTGTTTGGTCAGTCGTTCATCTTTCATTCTTTCAAGATGACCGAACCATCTTAACTGATTTCTTTCCTATGTGTCAATTATTGTCTCTTTTGCACCACATTCTTTGAGGATTGTTTCGTTTCGGACTTTGTCCATCGGTGTTTTCCCGCATATTATGCGCAGAGGTTTCATGCCGATCGCCTTAATTTTACTCCTGTACTTTTCTTGACAGGTCCATGTCTCGCTACCGTATAGTACAGGCGGTACGAATATAGAATTATGTATGGCCATTTTAGCTTTTTTTTATATTTTTTTATTTGTGAGAATGGACCCTGCTCTACCGATAACCTGCTTACCCTTATTTATGCACCTATCAAACTCCCCATCTATTTTTCCGTCGCTAGTGAATAGACTACCTAGATATACGTGCTTGTCAACTTGTTCTAATCTCTTATCATTTAGGACAATGTTGCACATCGTTTTCTCACTTTTTCGCTCAAACACCATGATTTTTGTTTTATTTACGTTAATTTTGAGTCCCATGTCCTTCATGCTTGTATTAAGTTTATTCAACATTCTTTGCAAGTCCTCGACTGATTCTGCAATAACAATCTTGTCATCTGCGAAAGCTAACCCACGTACCTTGACTGTTTGGAGATCTACACCTTCTTCGTCGAAGAGTGCAGTTCTTAGACACTTATCCATGAATATGATTAGCCACGAGGACATAACGCATCCTTGTTTCACGCCTTGCATAATATGGAACCAGTCACTCAGTTTCCCATTTACCCTTACACTCGCTTTACTACCTGTATATATTTTTTTCATTGCTTGCAGGAGCCCTCCATTCACTCCGTACTCTTTAAGGACTTCCCAAAGTTTACTTGTATTTACCTTGTCAAATGCTTTTTCTAGGTCAATAAATGCACAGAAAACTTTCTTTCCTACTCTCAGGTTTTTTCCTGTAATCTGTCTTAGGCTAAATATCGGATCTGTACATGATCTTCCTGGCATAAAACCACTTTGGACTTCCCATATCTTTTCTTCTGTGATTTCCATTACCCTACGAATAAGTATTTTTGAGTATATTTTACTTACGGTACTTAGTAGACTGATACCTCTGTAATTGCTGCAGTTGCTTTGTCTCCCTTTCTTTTGTATACTGGTAGGATAATCGCTTTTCTCCAATCGTCCGGGACTTCTCTGGTCTCGATACATAAATTTATCAATTCGCATAACCTGTGAGGTATGTACTCGCCACCGTGTTTAAGCATTTCAGCGCTAATACTGTCTAGACCAGCAGCCTTACCGTTTTTCAAGTTCTTTATTATGTCTCTGACCTCAGTGACACAGACTTTTTCAATTCTTCACCTCCTAATAGTTCTTTAAAAGAGTCTTTTAAAGCGTCTACTATCCCGTCTATATCATATAGCATTTCACCTTCGCTGTTTCTCATGCTGGCAAACTCTGTACTTTTACTTTCCTTCAACTGTTTATATAATAGTTTCATTATTCCTTCAAAGTAGTTTTGTATTTTGTTCTCTTCTTCTGTTCTGATTTTCTCTTTATTCTCTTTGACTAGTCGTTTAACTTTCATATTTTTGTGTCTGTAATCATTCTGGAGCCTTTTTCTCTCCTCATCGCTGAGACCTGTCATTTTCAGCGTTTTGTTGTGCGCTTCTTTTTTTTTTCATTTTGGGCTGCCTCAATTTCATCATTCCACCATGCATCGCCAGATTTTCTTCCTACAACTGCCGTACCACATACTTCGGTCGCAGTTTTAACGATGATATCCCGTAGCAAAGTCCACATGCCCTCTATATCTTTATTCTTTAATAACCCCCTATTTTGAAAGTCTATTCGCAGTTCCGGTTTCTGTAAATTTCCAATCTTCATTCGCGTTTGTTTTGTTTTTTTCTTTCTGTTTCTTCTCCATCCCGGCCCTAAATTTATTTTGGAGACTAATTCAGTGAAAATCATCAAAATTAATCCCTGGGATCTCTCAAAAAGCGTTAACATGTCAGAAATTCTTAGAAAAATAATTTTTTTGAAGTTCCGTTGAAACTATTAAAACCAGACGAAAATTTTCTCAATTAATCCCTCGAAGCTCTCAAAAAGCCTTACAGTATTTTTATAGTTTACCCCTCCCCCACTATCATTAAATGCGGCCTCATAGTTATCATATTTCAGATTACACTTGAGTTACACGGTATAATTAAATTGAAAAACTATACGCGGTTAAAAAAATCTTGTATGAAATTTTTTGTATATAGATACACAGTTTAAAGGAAAAATGATCAAAATGTTAGAATTTTATATTTGGTTTCTTTCGCAGTTTGAGAAACACGTCCTATTTCTTCAAAAACTTATTCGAGACTAATTTTGTTTTAATGTCAACGAATAAGAGGTTATATCACGTCTATCATTATTTTTATTCAAAATAACCTATTCCTCTTGCTGGATATGTTTAAAGGTAATTTTTCCAGTACACAAAATAAACACAGAAGCGAACAATCATATTTTCCCATCTATATGACTGCAAATCCATTTATTTTCATAAAAAATTGTCTTCTTGATAGAAAATTAATCCTCTTGGTCTAAAATTTAACTATTTGGAAAAAAATACATGTATTTTGTTAACAATTCGTCTTTTTTAGTAGAAAATACATTTTTTTGGTTGAAAATGCAACTGTTTTGTTGAAAATTAATCTGTTTAAGTTGAGGATTCAATTATCCTATCTTTGAAAGTTGGTATTCGTCGTTACTATTCGTTGTTACCGTTACTTAGTTGAGTAACCATAAGGCGATCTCATCGACGATGGGCGATTTGTGTTTATTTGAACTCGAGATGTTTGTTTTCATACGAAGCTTAGGGGAAGTATATGCATGTATACTTCGGTGTATATACCATTCCTTTGACTCATTATTTTAAAAGAAGGCTTTTCATTAACATTTTTAATATTTTATTCGTATTTAGAAAAATTCATTTTCGATTTAACGTTTTAGTCATAGTTTATTTACAGTTCATAATGTTTGAAAATTTCCAAATTTTGAGTACCGTTTATATTTTGTAATTAAGGCTTCTGACATTTCGGAAAATTTGTGTTTGGATTATTTAAATAGTCTTCATAAACATATTCAGAGTTTCGGTATTTTTCAAGAAATAGGCACAATTTGTTTACGGAGTCAACTAAGAATATCTTTCCGATAACTCTTTTCCATGTTGCTTTATAAATTTCCAAGAATTATTAATTATTTAAACAATTTTGATTTAAAAAATAAGAGCTTGGCTATTTCTCAACGGAAAGGCTCAATTTTTTACAGAATTAAGTAAGAATATCTTTCAGATTACTTTTTTCTATGAGTAAAAATTATAAGTATGGGATTGATCAATCATTGTCTTTCAGAAGTATAAAACATGTATGGTAAATGACACGATCCCATACTTCAAGTATATTGAAATAGTATAGCCAAAGCCTAGCTAAAGTATAGATGAAGTATGGATGAAGTATAGCTAAAGTATATGTGAAGTATATGATATACTTCATCTATACTTAAGTATAGCTGAAGTATAGGATATACTTAATCAATACTTGAGTATGGCTGAAGTATCGCATACAATATGTGTTCATTTGTTTTTAAAGATATCATAGCAACGGGATAAAACATAATACATCGTAAATGACAGATCGTCCGTAAATTAAAAATTTTCGTGATTTAAATAATTTATTGAGGAAAATTTGCAACGAATATTGTTCGTGAGTGTAATAAAGAAGCCAGTTAATAAATTCTTCAAGTTTCAACAAAATTCGTTCCATACATATTTGTATCACGAAATCTACTTCGGAGTTAAAATTCAACCGTTCGGATTGTCAACTAGATGGAGATTCCTTAAAGCAAGAATATGTATATAATACGAAGCTTATATTCTTTTTATTATTTTCTATATGTGGGTAAGAGATCCAGTAATGAAAAAATATGACTAATTTATTATTTAAATAAAAGACATCCCGGGTAAAAAAATTTTGTATGGGATTGATCTAGGAAAACATCTGGGAAATCGTATAGGTGTCGTCCGTCAGATAGTATAATGAAGTATGGTATATGAGACGATCCCATACTTCATGGCTATTTGAATTATGTATAGTGGATGTATAGCTTAATTATAGCTAAAATATAACAAGGTATAGTGAAAATATAGTAAGAGTATTGCTAAAGTATATCTTAGAAGTATATCTGAAGTATATCTGAAGTATATCTGAAGTATAGCTGATGTATAGCTGATGTATATCTGTAGAGTATAGCTCAAGTATGTCATAAGTATAGATAAAGTATGTCGAAAGTATAGGCAAAGTATGGCCATAGTAGGTATAGCTATATAGGTATAGGTATAGAATAAAGAGATAATATGAAATAAGTATACAAGCGTTGTATTCTTGATGATGACATTGGAGATCTAAAATACATAAAATTAGAGATCCAGAATCATGATTTTCACAGCATGAAAAAAAATATATTTTTCAACTTCTAAATTTAGCAAAACTTAAGAAATTTGTTATATTATTAAAAATATAACATTATGTCTTTTATCTAAATAATAAATTAGTCATATTTTTTCATTACTGGATCTCTTACCCACATATAGAAAATAATAAAAAGAATATAAGCTTCTTATTATATACATATTCTTGCTTTAAGGAATTTCCATCTAGTTGACAAACTGAACGGTTGAATTTCAACTCCGAAGTAGATTTCGTGATACAAATATGCAACGAATTTTGTTGAAACTTGAAGAATTTATTAAATGGCTTCTTTATTACACTCGCGAACAATATTCGTTGCACATTTTCCTCCATAAATTATGTAAATCACGAAAATTTTTAATTTACGGACGATCTGTCATTTACGATGTATTATGTTTTATCCCGTTGCTATACTCAAGTATTGATTAAGTATATCCTATACTTCAGCTATACTTAAGTATAGATGAAGTATATCATATACTTCAGATATACTTTAGCTATACTTCATCTATACTTCATCCATACTTCAGCTATACTTTAGCTAGACTTTGGCTATACTATTTCAATATACTTGAAGTATGGGATCGTGTCATTTACCATACATGTTTTATACTTCTGAAAGACAATGATTGATCAATCCCATACTTATAATTTTTACCCGGGATGTTAAGAAACGTATTTCTGATTACTATTTTCTATGTTGCTTATGTAAATTCACGAGAATGATTAATTATTTGAACAATTTCCATAAAAGAATAAGCTCAATTTCTTTACGGAATCAACTAAGAATGTCTTTCCGATGACTCTTTTCTACGTTGCTTTGTAAATTCACAAGAATTAATAATACTTTAAACAATTTGCATACAGAAATTTAAATTTTGACTATTTTTTAACAAATAGGTACAGTTTGGCTATTTCTCAACAAAAATGCTAAAAATTTTTACAGAATTAGCTAAGAATATCTTTCCATGTTGTTGCTTATGTAAATTCACAAGAAGGATTAATTATTTAACCAATTTCCATAAACGAATAAGCTCAATATGTTTACGGAATGAACTAAGAATGTGTTTCCGATGACTCTTTTCTACGTCGCTTTGTAAATTTACAAGAATTAATAATAATTTAAACAATTTGCATACAGAAATTTGAAGTTTGACTATTTTTTAACAAATAGGTAGAGTTTGACTATTTCTTAACAAAAATGCTAAATTTTTTTACAGAATTAGCTAAGAATATCTTTCCAATGACTTTCTTGTATGTGTCACGTACGAACTAAATAAAATTTATTCTCGAATCCATAAAAGAAAAAGGACCCTGCAAACAAAAGCTGCCTAGTACCGGTACGTTGGGGGAGGCTTCCCCAAAACTGAAGGAAGGGCGAGAGACTCGTCCTACCTATATTTATTTTTATGTGGATTGGTACCCCTACTCTCTGGCTGAGAGTTCTTGTCCCGAAAAATTATGAGAAAAATTAGGGTTTCGAAATTTCCCCGACACTAAAAACTACCGCTTGTCGTTGTAGAAAAACTAGATTCAAAAGGAACCAAGGTACCTTTTTAATTTTTACTGCCCTTAACAGAGCGGACGAAAACCTTTGATTTCCGTAGGTTGATTAACCCACTCTAGTCTCTTATTTCAGGTCACTGGCGAGAGCCACACAACACGCAAGCACCCGTCAGTTCTCTGATTTCACCTTGATGAAGAATAGAATATGTTTCTATTCCTCATGAAAGAGAATTGCAGCCTTGCGAGAAAATTACTCTGTCTCGTTTTGAGATTCGAGAAAGAGTAAAATTCTCTAGACCGACTTAATTTTGTTTCAAGCAGGCCGGATAGGACGTGAAAACTACGTCACTCCCGTTACGGCCCTGCCTCCCGTCGGATAGAGATTTTTAAGTTTAACGTCCGGACCGCGAACGAAATTTTAATGGTCAAAAACCGATCGATTCCGGCGGCTCACTCCAGTTACCGGTCCGGAAAAAGTATAGTTTCGACTAAACCGGGATAGGACGTGGTTGCGTCTTACGGACTAAGTTTCACCGATTAAAACTTTTGTTGGTTCTTGGTCCCGACTTCAGACGGACAAAAGTCTGGGTAGTTCCGGCCCTTGCCAGGTTTCCCAAGTTACTGCAATTTCCGACTTCTGTCCGATGGTTTATAATGGACGAGTCAGGTAGCTTGGTTTATAAGTGTGCGAGAATTGTATTGCCAAATGCTTTCGTTTGAATTTTTGCACCTGCGAAACAGGAACCTCGTCAGCACTTATAGGAGTGAGCTGCATTCAAGTCTTTCTTCATATTTCTAAAAGAAATTTTATTTTCAATTTGCATCGAAATTGATGCAGGTTGGAATTTTCAACTTAAATATAAGTATATATTAATTCCAACCCTTTTATCATAAAAAGAATGAGCATTTTAGCGTTACAATTTTTGCTGAGTGTGCACGTGGTGTTGTTTTGGTATTTCCACGTGCTCGTACTGTCCGGCTACGGTGGAAAGCATGTAGGGTGAGGAGTGAAAACGGCCTATGAGGGAATAGCGAGGAAAGAGTAAGAGAGGAAAAGAGAGTCGAGGTGCATCGAACTGCTATAGTCACAATGAATGGTGCGGCTATAAGAAGGAGACGCTCTTATGTTAAGAATATAGGAAGGAAGGAGGCGAGGACAACGTGTAGAGCGCAGAGGCTTGCAATCGTTGCGGCAGCGTAGCTACATGCAAGGAATGAGACAACGATGTTTAGAGCGTCCAAGAGACAGAGATGGAATGAGTTCCTCGCGTGTGTGTGTGACTGCCCAGTATAACGAGTGCAACCACACCTTCGTTCCTTTTGAGTTCTCTTACATGTTTCTAATTTAGGTGCTGATGCCTTAGCATTAATTTTTCTTTCCCTTAATTCTATTTTGTTTTTTTCTTATATTTTACGTACAGTGTGTCGTAATCTTTTTCATTTGCTCCTTTACCTAGGCCTAGGTACACACTACCCATTCCATACATACATTCATAGACTTCCCTCCCGCAATCCACCCTCATGTCATTGAGTGGTTTGGGGGAGAGGAAACAAAATTTAGATACCTAAAGAAAAACATATTTTCATCAGAGAATAATTGTAATACTTGATTAAAATTATTCTTTCGATTCATTGCTCTCCTCATTCGCAAGTTAGCTCGCTGTTAGTCCCCGGGAGCTTGGAATGCTGCGTAAGCATGCTGACAGTAAGCTCTCAGGTTACGAGCGAGCAGAGTGCCTTGAAACTCATATAGAGGTTTGAATCAATGTGGCTTGAAATAATATTTCGAGCCACATTAATTATTCTGATAAAAATTTGGAAATTCGCTCGTAACAAACCACACCGGAATTCGATTATTTCGTCCCCGAAATTTAGGGTAACTTGCGAATGAGGGGATCCCGATTTCCTCCTTTAAATTTCCAAGCTATACTCATGGAAATGGAAATGACTTATTTTATTCATTCATGCCCATACACATACAGACAGTATACGTGGCTTAATTTCAGAATGGTTGTAGCGTTTGCGTGGGGAGCTGAATCGTTGGCCTTGATGTAGTTGAACTGGCGTGCGCCAGGGGCTGCGTCACAGCCCTTGGTGATACTGCAAGCGTTTCCTTGCAGGCACAACTGCTCGTACTTGTTGAAGAGTCTTGATTGGTCAGAGGTAGCTCGATCTCGATGCGGGCTTCGTCAGTGTTTTCCGAGGGCCTCTTCGCTTCGGAATCGATCTGGTCGTAGTTGGAGTCCTTCGGGCCCTTCTCATGACATACTCTGGTAATGCCCAATTTGGCAAGAGGGTAGCAGCAGTAGCACCAGAGGCTTATGGCGAGTAGGGCTAGTCCCATGTAACAACCTTGAATCAGCGTAAAATGTTGGGCCTTAACTCGGTGTTGTAGATTCATGTTATTAATTTGTTTTTCCAAGTCATCCAGAAACACCTCGTTGGCAAGGAAGGCTTCATCATTGACGGAATCTTCCACCATGTGCTGTTTCTTCTTTTCATCTTTCATGGTGAAGTTCCCATATTCCCTTAAAATTGGAGATAGGTCAACCAGATTGATGTGGAGAAGCGGCTCGTAGATGACCTCCGTTGTTCCGGTTTCACTGGCTGTTCCGAAGAATGTTTGATCATGTGCCTTGAGATAGCAACCAGGTGCGATCTGTATTAGCCCAATTCCTTTCAAGGTGTCTAGAGACTTGGTTTGATTGGGGCACCGCAGCTCGGTGGATAAGGGCTCAGCTAGGGTATAGAGCCAGCCACTCAAAGAGTCAATAGGGACCCATTCTGATTCCTTATTGTAGGACACTCGGATGTCGCATCTTCGGAGAGCTTTCGTTGAAGGATTCAATAGCAGCTCGCTTTCACATGTTTGATGGGTTGCAATTTCGTTGACGGGTGAGCTGCCGTTGCAGACCCTGTAGTAGGGGGTTTTCTTGCAGGACTCTATGAGTTGATTGTCCAGCAGGATGTAGGTCCGTTGGGATTCTCCAACGGCAATGTAGGTAAACTTTGGTAAGACGTATGCAATTCCAGAAGCATTTCCTAATACCGACTGGAATACAGGTATTGGATGTAATTGGTATGCTAGGTAGTAAGATGATTCCAATAGTGGAATGTCCACTAGTATGCTCAGGATTTCCTTTTTATACATAGTTGTGATGGTAACTATGTTAGCTAGTTCCTCGAGGTCCACCTGAGGTCCTGGGGTAGGGAATTCAAACCTGGGATAATGATCCTGGATATCTCGGTAGACTGGCTCCAGTTGTTCGTAAGTCAGGAGTGAGAGATGCATCTTCCCCTGGGCGGGACGTGTGAATGCCTTCCAGGATGCGATAGGCGGTACGGATGTAGTCGTCAAGGCTAGAGTCTACCGTCTTAAGCACGCGAGTCAGTGCTTGGGCATATTTGAGCTCCGCAACTGCCCGCGTAAGATTTTCTAACCTATGATTGTCCTGGGTCAGTTGTCCTTCCTGTATGATTAGTCTCTCTTTATTGGTTCTCGAAAGCTCGTGAATTCCTTTTAACTGAGCCCTCACTATGTGAGTCTGTTTACCCACCAGGTGAGACAAATTGGTTTGAGCCTGGTTCAGTTCGGCGATCCCCGCTTCAAGAGTTTCTCCGTCACTGTAGGTCATTAGGCCCGCTACGCGTCCAATGAGGCCTCCTAGGATTCCCAGTAGTGGTTGTGCTCGTCGGCTTCTCATTCCCATCGGTAAGCTAAAAAGCGCTGCCTGATTGGTGCGCTCCTTCATCTCTGCGGCATGCCTAGATACTTCCTTCTTCAGGCCTTCGGCTATCAGGAACTTGGCGTCGAGACCGTAGTCGGTGATCGTCTGTAGACAAAATATTCCGAATCCGGTTAGACACAGATCGGATAAATGTTGGAATCGCTGTTGGTAAGAATCTAGGGGTCCTGGGATCTTCTGAAAGTCCAGAAACACAGTGACCCCCCACGTTCCAGCGACTCGTTTCATTGGTCCCAGATTCTCGTAGTAAACTCCTGTACTGGCCCTTAAAGGAGTGCTCTTATAAGTAGTGGGGTTGGAGCCTTCCAAGATGGTAAAGGAGACCAGGAGGATTATTGACCATAGGTTCATCATCTTTTACCTAAAAGAAGCACGAATTAGATTTTTTTTTCGGAAAAGGAAAGAAGTCCAATACAGGATAGGGCCCCAATTACTAGAGAGATTACAAGATGCGGCCATACGCCTTAATGATTTTTGCCTTCGATAGTTGGTCATAGAAGAGAATACAACAACTTTTTAGAAAGGGCATATTCTGTCTTTAGATTCTTCCTTAGGGTTCTTTCGAGTTTAGCAGCGGACGATCCTAATTTTATCTTTGTGTTTTGCGAATTGGTCGCCGGTTTCGGCTTCGAGGATCACGTTGTTATTCTCGGTGAATCCGACTATCGTGTAAGGGCCTGTGGCCACAATATCGAATTTACAGTCCCTCACTTCCTTGGCGACGTAGGCTTGGTCCCCTATCTTTACGTTCAAGGGCCGGGCCTTGCGGTCATATTTTTCCTTAGAAGTCGTTTTTGCTTTAATTAAATTTGCGGCCGCAAGTTTTTGGATTTCTGATATCCTCACTATCAGGTCGCGCAGATAGGAGCCGTCGGTCTCGAGTTCTTCGCCTTGGGGGAAGGAGCTCGGCGACCTTGCCACTCGACCAAAAACCAATTCGTAGGGTGTGAAATTAGTCGCTTCGTGAACTGACGTATTATAAGCGAACATGACGAAAGGGAGCAATCGGTCCCAATCATCATAATCGTTAGCGTAATGCTTAATATAATCTGTCAGGACTATGTGACTTCTTTCAAGGGCCCCGTTGGTTTGAGGTCGGTAGCCGGAGGTGGTAAGTCGTTTTACCTGGAACAATCTCTCAAGGTGTTTCATAAGCTTGCTCACAAAGCTTCCTCCCCTATCGGTCAGGATACTTCGAGGGGCAGCATACTGGGAGAACAGGGAAGTAGCCACTACATGGGCTATAGTGGTAGTCTTGAGGTCAGGTATGGGGACAGCTATGCAGTATTTACTGAAGTTGTCCTGCATTGTCAGGATGTGACGGTTCCCATTCGGTGTAGTGGGCAATTTTCCCACTGTGTCGAGGGACACTTTTTCGAAGGGTTCAGCTGGGGTGTCGGTTATGAGCATGGGTTCCCGAGTTCTAGCTCGAACTAGTTTTTGCTCTAAGCAGCTTCGCCAACTGCGGATAAAACTACTAATTTGGTCTCGTAAACCAGGCCAGGAATATCTCTCTCTGATGCAGCGGTATGTCTTAGTCACTCCCTTGTGGCCACCGATTAAACTACCGTGGTATTGAGCTAGGATCTTTTGCCTTAATTCAAGGGGAGGCACTTCTACCTTCCCGTGACAGAGAGTAATAGCGATACTGCTATCCTAAAAAACGGTCGTAAGTAATTCCGCCATTTTGTTCTGGGGCAACGACCCTAGGGAGTCTCCGAAATTGGCCATTCGACAAGATGTTTAGTTGTCCCGTTCTTAAGCGGTGCGAAGGTGGGTCAGCCCTATGGTTACGTCCTTCCAGTCGATATTGTCTACGTGTCGCCTTTTTACTGTGACAGAGTAGATGTAATGTCGACCGTGGGGAGTAACCATGACCTGCCCCTTCTTGGGCCTGCGTTCCCATAGGTAGCTCGGTAGCGATGAGGAGTTTCGCAATAGGATTCATTGGTTCACAATCCTCTGAAATAAAGTGAGCGTGGTTATCCCGCCTGTACTTCAGAGGTTCAGTCCATTGGTGTAGAATGTTGGGTTCGCTCTTGCTTAAGTCAGCCGATTTTGGCCTTACTTCAATGGGCTTTTGGAGGGGTGTCTCGGTATTTGGGGAATCGTCGATGTACGGTAGATCTACACCAATTAGGGAAGAGGAGAATAGGGAGCGGTTCGTCTGTGAGGGTTCGAGTGTCCTTCCTGCCTGTATTTTTCGTGGGTTCAACCCCGGTCTTCTGTTGAACGAAGTTCCTTCTTCCTTGAGGGTTGGGTCCATATGGGCATTGATAAAAGGTATAGATCTGGCGCCTGGCGCCATGGCAGGTGCTGGGGTAAAGGATAGGGTTCCCATTTGTCGGTTTCGTCTAGCGATGTGGGACCCTGGGATGTGTTCCTTTTCTTCGGGAGGATCCTTAAATCGAACGGTGCTTCTTCTCACCACACCGGAATTTTTTGTGGGGGAAGAAGGTAGCTGTTCGATTTGTCGAGCGTGGCTAAGGTTTTCTTTAGCGGAGGCTTCCGTGGCTACAGGTAGATTGGGTTGCGTTAATTCGGGATCTGAGTTCTCACTAGCTCTTTGGGAAACCTGTTTCTCATAGTTTTCCCAAAAACTTTTCACCCTTTCTGTAAAAATGTCCTCATCCTATTCTCCGCAGGGGTCACGCATCTCTAATTTTCTGAGTAATTCTTCATCCTGTTCTCCTTCGGAGACATATGTGCATGGCAGTCGGTTGCTTTCTTCCATTCCTTCATGGTCCCAGCTCAGAGAAAATTGAGCGTCGAATTGAGCAAAGGATTTCTGAAGGTCTTCCTTGAAGCTTGCCTTGGAGGATGACAGCAGGAGGCCCGGTCTGTCATCAATGTCCTCATCTTCCTCACTACTTACAGTGGTCGGGGGCACTCGAATCGTTATGGATTTCGGAGGAAGGAGTGACTCAATTACTTCGGTGGTTGCTGGACCCTCGATGCTTTCTCTGGCCAATTTATCAGCCATTTCGTTACCGAGGATTCCTTGATGTCCAGGAATGTGTTCCCAAATCAATTATAAGGGTTCCAGAGCGATTTTCATTTTCTCGAATTGGGAGCGGTTCTTAACTGGCTTATTTTCATAAGTTTTCCAGTCATTTGCTTCCCATTTAGGGATCCATTCAGTTGCGCTGCTGACTAGAAACTTCGAGTCGGTTTTTATTCGCAGTTTCTTGATATAGGCTTCGCGGGCCTTTTGGCCTGCTAGGGTTGCTGCTTCGATCTCGGCCGCATTATTGGTTTGGCGACCTTGACTGCGCTGTGAAACGTTCAAGGGGTTGTTTGGGCCGAACCAAACTCCTATCCCAGCCTTCGATTCTTCGCCTCCATGATAGCTGCATGCACCGTCTACATACACATCTACAAATGTGTCTTGTAAGGGAGGGAACCATGGACTCGGGTTTTTCATTCCAGGGGGAGCGCTCTTCGGGGCCGAGTCATCCCTTTTAATGAAGACTGAAGGTTCCAAGTCGGGTAACACGCTGTGAGATTTTCGAAATACAGGCGCGTCCGAAGAATCAGAATCTTCGTCATCCGAAGATGGCTCGGTCGAGGATTCGCTTCTAGCGACCGGTGATTTACTTGCTTCTCTTCTTCTCAACAGTCGCTTGCCTATGGAGCTTTCTTCCAGTTCGAGTGGTGGGGCTCCTTCTGAGGGCACATTGGCCATGTCGGATTCGCTTTCCGGAGCCCGTATTTTCTTTGGCCTCCCTCGCTTCCTAGGGACTGGGGCGGGAATGACGATTGACGTTAGAGGGGCGGTTTCCCTTCTTTTCGCAGGCTTAAAGGCCGCTGTCCTACGTACCGCTGGTTTTGCTTTCCCGGGTGCCGCAGACTTCTTTTCCTGGGGTAAAGCGCGAGTAGCATTGGTAGATGTCCCTGGGACATATTTTTTTTTTTCAGAGCTGCTTCGTGAGGCTCCTGCTCGGGTCAGGACCAGTACCCTTTGTGGGTCTGTTTGTGAGTGGCTCCCTTCCGTAGAGAGTTTGATTGGCTGAGTGAATGTGCGAGATCCTTTAGTTCCACTCAGGTCATGCAGGTCCCTGTTTTCTTCTGAACTTTCAGAAGGGTTGTCATGAGGGTTCCTCGATAATGCTTCTACTCCTCTGGTCAGCTTTCCCTGTTTATATTTACATTTGTATTGGTAATTTCGAAATTTTTGTCGCCAATGAAGCAGCCTGGCCCCTGGATTATTATTATAGGTCATACAGTGGACTGGCTCGTGGTCACAGGCGAGTATAAATTCTCGACCGTACAGATAGGGTCGGAAGTGCTCCAGGGATAGGGCGATGGCCAAGCATTCCTGCTCTTCCTTGGGGTACCTTTCCTGACAGCTGTACATGGCCTTAGAAGAATAGGCAACGGGCATGTCTAGCCCTTCTTCTTCTTGAGTCACTATGGCGCCGACGGCGTGGTTCGAGGCGTCGGTGGTTAGCTTAAAGGTTTTCCTGAAATTAGGATACCGCAGAATAGGCTCGCTACAGAGAGTCACAAAGTTTGTGAAAGCTTTCATCCTGCTCTGTGCGCCACTTTCATTTTACATCCTTCTTAAGGAAGTCGGTCAGAGGTTTGGCGATTTTCGCGTAGTCTTGTATAAACCTTCGATAATAACCCGACAGCCCAAGGAATTGATGAATGTTACGCACGGTTCTTGGGCGAGAACAATTTTTTATTGCCTCTATTTTGGCCGGATTTGGTTTCAGCCCCTCATGGCTAATAGTATGGCCAAGGTATGCTACCATGCCTCTGCCATGGAGAGTTGGCTCGGGTTCCATTGTCTGTCAGATACCCATGTGGAAATGAGGGGGCGGAAAAATGCGGAGGGTAATGATAAGGGAAGGGGATGTTAGGAAGGAAAGGAGGAGGATAGGGATAGGGGTATTGATGTTGGTAAGGAACGTAGGGGGCCGGGTATTTTGCAGGAGCGGGAGGTGGATAATTTATCGGATCCTTGTCTACGCTTGAGCCATTTCTTTCCGAATCTTGCGTCTCCCTTTTGTCCTTCCTCTCAATTTGCCTCGAGTAGTGGCTCGGTGAACGCGGTCGATCGTGGGCATCCTGCCTTGGTCGGGAGATGGGACAGGCAGAAAGGTAATTCTTGGCTCTCTCCAGTTGCTTTTGCCTCTCTTCGATATGTAGCGTATGATCTAGGGCCTCAACGAGGTCCTTGGGGCTTCTGGTATCTACGAAGGTAGAGACATCTCGTCTGGGAGCCCCTTTATAAATGCGTCGAGCGCGACGTCCTTTACGGGTCCCATTATTATACTGCTTTCCTTTGCTTCATCCGCGGCTCCCAAGTTGTAAACCTTTGTGTATTTTTCTTCGCCTGCATGTCGAGCACCGCTTAGGAGGCCTTGGACTCGGTCATAATAGTCCCTCGCCGTTTCGTTCTGACGCATACGGAGATTTACTATATTTTTGAAATACCATTGGTATTTCTTTGTAGGGCCAAACCGTTTTTTCAGGTGGGCGATTAATTCGTTCACCTTATTGAAGCACTGGTCCCTAACGCTGTCGCGGGCGATTCCCTTGAGCTTGCTGAGGACGATCTTAATGAACCCAGGTTCATTTGCCTCGGTGATGTAAACTGCGCCATTCGCGATGTCTTTCAGGAATTCCTTGAGCTTGTGAGTCTTTCCGTCAAACTGTGGAATGTGGTAGGTGCTCTGTTGCAATGTCATGCATTCCAGCACGGAGGCAATGGCTGCAGCTGTATTCGCATTTGCAGCTGGGTTTGGAATCGTAATATTGGAATTGACCCCTAGGATGTTAGTACTCCTGTTCAGATCCGTGTCATCGCCACCGGGATTAGCCATTTTCAGTAATGGGATTTTCTGGTAGAAGTGGCTAACCAGCCTTCACGGTGTGGTTAATACCGGTGACCTTAATGGTTCCTAATGCAGCTATTCAGTCGGGACTCACCCTGGCTAAGTGTGATAGCCAGGGAGGGTAGGTTCGTTCCGTCCGCGCAAGGGGATATCGATCTAGTTTTGAGGCTGTCTTCCTTGGATTAATGCATGGAAAATCCATGCAAGATGGACAAGTATTCGATCAACCGTACTCCTGCTATTCCCCCTATCCGATTCAGTCGGATAGCTTCCGGGTTAGAGATAACGTAGAAGTGGAAATCTGCTTCTCTTATTTCCAATTACAATTCTCCCACCGCACGTAGCGTTCTATTTTCGATAGTAAGCTCGCGCTCGGGGATAGATCGGTAGGGGACGCTAAGACTACCCCTGTCGATAAAATTGTTGTTGGTATTCCAGTTGAAGACTAATTCGGCAAAACCGTCTTTCGGTCACAAAAGGTGGCATTTATTTGTTCGTTTCCCTTCCTCGTAGAATAGGGGTGACGTAAGTTTACTACACCGGAAACTTTTATTTTATTTTTATTACTATCAAAATGGGTCCGTTAAATTTACCTGTAATTACGACAACCCTCGGCTAGCGACTCAGTGATTAGCTATCCAAAGAGAGGGACTATAATTTGCCACGTGGAAATTTAATTTAATATAATTTTATTTTAATTCCTAGACCTGCGTGGTATCCCTAATCCAGGATTTCGACTTCTGGTTCCGTGATAACCGTATTGTCATCAGAGATATCGCCGTTTATGGGTCCTGCGAGGGGAGCGACTTCGCGTTCTGGATACTCGACTGCGTGCTTGCGGTGGTTTTCTTCCAAGAAGGCACGTCTCCTCTGCTAAAGGGCTTCTTCTAGCTCGGGATCGATCGTCACGATTGGCCTAGTTGGATTCACGTTTCCAACCTCTTTTACGAGGTCGTGGTGAGGGGTCTGTATTTTCCGGAGGATTCATGGAAAAATTTGTTAACTTTCTCTAATCGTAAAAAAAGGCAAGGAGGTTGCGTCGGTTAGCTGGGGATTCCCGGTTCTAGATCACGAAATTAGAAACTTCGGACGCTACAACGGCCGAGGAGGTACTCGAGGCCAGAGCGGATGATGCCCGGATCCACTTGCGGTGATCATCCGTGAAGAGGATAGTGGTGCGCCTAAATCTCGACGTGGCAACAGAGCCTGTGGATACACGTACGCTCACAGAGCTGGAGGCTTCCCGAGTCGGAATCGGAAAATGCTTTCCAATTCAGACTTTACGGTACCACTATTTCTAATGAAAAGACAATCCGCAGTTGAATGACATGCAACTTCTACTTCCCTTGCTAAATTATGGGATTCTAATCATAAATAAACTAAACAAGCAATTTAAACCAAAACGAAGTATAGGTGGAAGGCACGTTGTGTCCTGCTGAACTCTTAGTGGCTTCCTGACTGGGCTTGCTTTGAAAGCTTGATCCGGGCGTCTGCCTGGTTCAATAATTTTTCAAAGAAGGACGAAAATTCGTCGTCACTATCGAACTTTTGGGTTTCGATTTCCTGGAGCTCAAGCATTTTCTTGGAGACCTTAGGGGTTACAAAGACGATTGGCTCGGTTTCGGGTTCTCGAATTTCAGTCTTTACCGCGACAGAATCTTTTGTTCGCAACTTTATCCCTGCTCGGTGTTTTGGCTTATTTTTAGAATTACTGCTGTCAGGAAGATTAGGCATCTTCCTATCGTAATATAATTGGCACTCTAGCCAGTTAAGGCGTGAGTACAAGGTTCAAGCTTTATTCCTGTGTGTAAACTTAAAAAACGCCATTCATAATTAAAGAAACGATCGAAAAGAACCTTTAAAACAAGTTCCAGTATTTTCGCAGAAAAGCGGAAAAACTGCCATGTTAAAAATACCTGAGCAAGTTAATGCTGGGTCCCCGGCAAGTTAATGCCCATGGGTTTTTG
>CAKNYM010041613.1:0-20864 GCA_932195095.1 Andricus curvator
TCTCAAAACGTGGAGATTTGATGAAAACCGACTATGTCAAATTTTACATAAAACCAATACCTTCTCATTAGAATGAGAATGTAAAAAAAATAATTGCGGATTGGGGCAAAATTGAAGGCTGTAGGCATATTATCGTTTGCACTTCAACATTTCTATTATTACTGCAAATATTAACCGATTTTCCTGAATCTTTTTTTCACTTTCTTGAAATTATATGAATAAACTGTTTATGCTAATTAAAATTGAATCACGCGATGCTTTCATAATTTCAGATTTTTGAACCGGCCTGCACCTCATGAAAAGGGAAGGTTCATTCGTTTCGGGTAATTCGACGCGCTCGAGATTCTCCACCTCGTAGCTTTGACGAGGGTCGAGGCTCAGGCCTCGAAAATACACACTCAGCTAGTACTGAGCGTCACTGCATTTTTTTTTCTATTGTTCTTTTCTTTTTGTTTATAACGTCAAATATAAACATTTCTTCAAAAAACCGAGACTTGACACTAAAAGAGACCAATATTTAGATGAGGTATGCAAAATATCAGACAAAAATATTCAACCGTGCGGCCGGAAACTGGGCAACCATTTTATAACGTTGATAAATCCCCTTAATGACCGACGTAGTTCCATGGTGCACATTATACTTTATACACCAAGTGCATGATTTGCAAGTTTCGTGCCCCCGATTATCATGTATCACAGGGGAGGTCTGACGTGGCGAGTCTAATAGGTACAATTCACTTTTAGCGCCGGTTAACAAGATTTTTACTGAGCCGGTTCATATTTGCTCGTCTGAAAATTTTTGAAAAATATGAAAATTTTTGATATTTTTGAAAATTTGAAATTTTTTTTGGGGATTTGAATAATTTTTGAAAATATCTGTAATTTTCAAAAATTTCTAACAATTTCTTCAATTTCAAAAATTTCTTAAATTTTCAAAAATTGTAAAAAATTCTGTAATTTTCAAAAATTTTCAAAATTTTCAAAAATTTTCAAATTCTCAATTTTTTTTTAAATTTTCAAATTCTCAAATTTTTTTTAAATTTCAAAATCCCCCCCCCCCAAACCCAACCCACCCCCGACCCCCCTCTGTACCTCTCCCTTTATCTGTAGGTTTATCATGTACGATAAGTATTGCGTCAATGCTCAAATGATACGTGGACAGTAATGGATAGTGGATAGTGGTGGGAGCAGTACAATAATGGCCCCATTATTGTACAGGACAATAATGAGGCCATTATTGTACTGCTCCCACCACTGACCCATAAAGGGCTGCTTAAGTTCCTGAAAACAGGCACGTAATACGCGCAAGTCATGTCTGCGGTGTATAAAAACTATTAATGTCTAAGTTAAGAACGTCTGAATAATCACGATCCTAGTGAGTTTCAATACTGAAAAATTCGCAATGAAAAAACGTCCTTTTCGGCATTTTCGAATCTAACTGTGAAACAGAAAAAAAAAGTTTCACGCCGTGGCCGTTACCGAAAGCCATGGGCGTAGAAACCTCATGTTTACTACGCAGCAGACATACCTTTATAGCCAGGCGCCAGGACTTTGTGTGCCGACTTTGCTTACAGTTACTAAATAAAGTAACTTCAAGTTACATAAAATGGTATTTTCTTACTTTCTGAATTGTTTAATTTGAAAATTAAAATAACTAAGATGACAATTCATAAAAAATGTATTTAAAAGGAAATGGGCATTAGTTGAAGTAAATAAAAAATACACAATATACTTCGACAAGTAAACAACAATTAATTATTATTATTATATGGAAGGACAGGGCAATAACTGAACATAGCACTGCGGTAAAACCAATTGTACAATCACACTTTCGACAATGAAGGGTTTCTCCACTTCTCATGTTGTTCAAGTATTTTCTCAGTCTGCAGTGTCCATTAAGCATCCCTACATTAATCTGCCTTCTTTTTCCATGTTCAAGAGTTCATTAGTCCTCTTAGTACATGTATCAGAAATGAAATTCTAAGAATGCACCATTCTTTTGGTTCCCTTCCAATACACATTACACATGCTCCTCCGTAAGCTATTGACCAGAAAATCCTTTCGCCGGTGTGTACGAGATACCGTAGTAGGGTTCCACGTCATTTAGGGACTGTGAAGCTCCCATCTTAGTCAGAGCATCTACTTTATCATGACCTTTAATATCTTCATGACCAAGAACCCAGATCATACTGACCCAGTTTTTGCCGGCAACCTCAAGAAGATCTTGAAGGCCAGTCCAGACTAGTCTGGAAGTAAACTCTTTAAATGTGAGAGACTTAAGTGCTGCTTGACTGTCAGACTAATGTAAGTGTCCTAGCCTTCATAAGCCCGCTCACCATCCAGGCTAGCTTTATTCGCTATTAATTTGGCCTGTGAAACTGTAGGGAATGTGCCCAGAGCTGTTATTATCTCAGCCATGGGCTTTTTCTCATACATTCCAGCCTCTGTTTCCAAGAAGTCTTGAGAGCCATCTATGTACCAAATGAGACCTCCTGGTCTAAATCAATCTTAATTTTTCCCTTCATCATGCCAATCTTCCCTTTCAGGAAATATGGCCTTGAAGGGTTTCATAAAGGATAATTTCCTCAACATGACATCATTTTGCATAACGAGAATGTTATCCTAGTATAGCATGCGCTCACTGATATCATGTGGATCTGTCACCTCAACGTTACTAAGGTTGTCCTGTATTAGAAGTCTATAAACTTCCGCTGCTGCAATCTTTCTTACGGAAAGTTGCAACGGCAGGATGTCCAGAAAGGCCTCAAGAGCTACTGTTGGTGTTGTTTTCATAGCACCGTTGATCAACAAGCAGATAACCCTTTGAAGGTTTTCCAGTTGTTTAATAGTACTGATTAGTTCAGTCCTTGGTAACCCGATCGTTGATGTATATGCTATCTATAGGCCCAAAAACCCATCTTAGCTTTCTTCACCATTGCGTCAACATAGAGTTTCAAGGTTAATTTAGATTCAAATATTACTTCCAAATACTTTGCTAATTTTGTAAATTCTACTTCCCTACCGTAGAATTCAAGATTTCTAAGGTTAGGAAGCTTCATTTTCCTGGTAAAGTGCATGAGTTCCGTCTTGTTTAAGTTAACGGCAAAGAAAAGACCATGCACCATTGGTCTACTGTGTTGAGCGCTGATTACATGAGTTCCGCTAAGATGCCCTAATACTTCTCTGTTACCAGGATCGCCAGGTCACCTACATAGTCTTGAGTGTAAAAACCCGATTCATTTAAAACACGAATCAGGTCATCAATGACCAGCGCCCACTGGGTGGATGAAAGAAATCCTTCCTGTGGGCGTCCTCTTGAAGCATTGGCCTTCACTTCATTACCATGTAGTTAAGTATGTACCATTCTGCTGTTCAACATGGAGTGCATACACCGGTTATCGGTGCACTAACTCCGCGTGTTTTAGCAGAAGATGCCGCACAATAGACCCACCAAGAATTGAAATCCTTTTTCAGTCAAGGCAGGGAATATTTTATCATCTATTGCAGCTTCAAATGGTTTGACTTGTTCAATTACCCATCTAATTTTTGAATTAGGGACAATACGACTGGTTACTTTTCAATCTTCCATTCTGGATATAAAATGTGGTCCTCCTGAGGAGTATGACTTATGGGCCACCCTCTTATTCGTGTAATGCATCTCCGAGCCCGGAAAGTGTGCCCTCATTGGGTGCTCTGAGATTTCATTAGTCATCTTAGCAACTTCGCCCAAAGGCAATAATAATGCCTTCAGTTGACATGATGAGTTAAACTTCCAGGTTCTGTGGAGTCTAACAGTGTCAGCTATATTTTTGATACCGTGACAATACCCCCTCCATAAGTCCCTGACGGTATTTTGTATCACATTATTATATCTGGTTAAGATTGCTACGTAAAAGTCCCAATTCCCATTATTTTTAGCCCTGTTAAAAAGGCATTGAGTATCCTCTTTCAGGCCCTCCAGTCAAGGAGTCCACTATGGTGCATCCCTGTCTGTTTTTATAATACGAAGAGGACAATTGTCTTTATACGCTTTGTTCATATATTTTTGTAGGATATCGACATAAAATTCTATTTGTACGGTAGAATTGATTCTGCCCAGTATATCGCCCAACAAACCGGCTCAGATCCTTCCTATAAGTACTCCACTTAGTTAGCGTTTCTATACCTTTGAACCTCAGGTATATCGGCTGTCACGGAGAAGCATATCTCTCTATTATCCGATAGGGACGTATCTGACGGTACATGCCATCCCTTAAGCACTTTGCTAATACTTATCGAACATAAGGTCAAATCAATTACCTCGCGATATCTAGATGTCACAAAAGTAGGTGTATTACCCCGATTTAGTAAGTTTAAATCAGTTTTTAAGAGGTAATTTAAGAAAGACTCACTCCTGTGGTTGGTGTTCTTACTACCATGAGTCGAATCATGTGCGCTAGCATCACATTTGATGAGCAATGACCGACCTTTAACGAAGTAGTAGTCCACCAGATTTCTTCATTCTTCAAATGGTGATGGGTCCTTGGAGTCAAATGGTAGGTACGCTGAGCGAATCACCATTGGTTGGCGCATGCCTCCTAAAACGTTTGCAAGACATAGCAGGCGCTCCTTTAGCGTGGTGAAGGTTTATTTAGATGAGATCCAGGCTGGAAGGGGGACATCTAGTGTCTATTTTAACTTCCAGTTGTCTTCTCCACCTCTTCCGTGAACAGATCTGGAGCTCTGTCTTCGGGTGTAACTTTGGTTTTTGAGAAGATCTTCTTAGGGTGACTTTTCCAGGTTGCACCCCACCGATTTTCTTCTTTAATGCCGCTACAATTGCCTTGACCTGATCGTCATCGAGTTGGGTTATTGGGAACCCCTCGGCGACTATGGCCACTTTCAGGTTTGGCCCCCCGGCAACAACATCGCATATAGGTCCACCTAAAGTCCCTACCTCCCGCTACGCCAAAGTTACTCCCAGATGGTTCCTCACTTAGAGATTCAAAAATATGCTCTAAGGCTCTTGCAGTAATTTTCATCTTCACAGGAGAAGATGCTTTTTTCAGAGGGGGGATATTTGGTGAATCTCTGCAGAGCCTCGCTTGTACAGATAAGGCAATTTTACTCTTAAGAGGTCGTTTGGTATCCCAGACACCGTATATTACACCTTACCATGGTAACATTCAACCCTCGACGCGGTAGTTCACGTATTGACTCAAGCAACTGTTTTGGGAATCGCGAGCCACCCTACTTTCGCTGCTTAGTCGAATTCACGCTGATACTTTACTCTACTAACCATGAACTCTTGTCTATGAGGGTCGTCCTTGCTGCGGCTTCCAGGTCGTTGCTACTCGCGGGAGTTATTAGGCCTCCTCACCGCGGCCAGGTAAAATTGAAATTGAGTAATAGACATGTAACTTGGAGTATCCTGCCCATGGTATCAGATTCCGAACAAATTTTGTTTTTCCGCATTGTTCGTCAGAATTGCCAGGATAACTTATTGCGTTCGTTTTATTTTCATCAGCCATTAGAAATGATTTTTCAAATTGAATTACGAATCGCAATCACGACTCACGTATTTAATTCGAGCAATTCAGATTTATTACACAAAATTTTTCTAAGCCTGCTTAGTTTTGCTCTTGCTTGCTTGGTGCCATAGAACACGAACTCCGAAGCGCGCAAGGCAGCGCTATGCAATATTCTGTTTCTGTTGTTCTCCGCCTGCGCGCTTCATTTTGGAATTTTCTTTTATCCCATGACCTCTTTTAGTAGGAGATATAAAAAAACAGTGTGTGGCAGCGGGACCACACGGCAGAAGTGAAACTTTGAATGATTAACTTTGAAATATTTCGTGAGGAATCATCATGAGTTTTGAGGAGATTGCATGGTAAGAGAGTGCAGAGAAAGAGAGTGCGCGCAGAGAGAAAGAGAGAGAGAGAGAGAGAGAGAGAGGGAGATAGGAGAGAGAGCGAGAGCATACATGTGCTTGCTTAGCGTGGCAGTAGTGGGAATATCGAAAAGGAGTCTAGAGCAATTGCGGATCGCCGCACAAAAGGGACACGCGATTACATAAAGAAGGTATGGAGCAGGCCTGTCCAAGTAGGGGAAAACTGCACATTTGCCACATGTTCGAGTTCCACCACCACTTCCCTCTTCTCAGGTCCAGAGGCTTAAGGGGTGGTCGCTCTCGTGAAGTTGAATGAGTAGAGGTCGGTGGTGGTGTTAAATTCCCATCTGGCAAAATAGCAGTTTTCCCCTATTTGGACAGGCCTGGTATAGACAGTGCATAAGAGGGTGACACAGAGACTTCCGTTCGGTCGTTCGGTCGTTTTCTTCAATTCACTCCCGTCCCAAAAGAAGTTTCACTTCAAAAACACAAAGTAACTTCAAAGTAACTAAAATTAAAGTTACAAGTTATGCAAAAATCGTAACTAAGTTACGTTAGCAGTTACTTTACAAAATAGTAACTAAGTTACCCTAAAAGTTACAAATAACCTAACTTTCGATAACTCAGTTACATGTAATAAGTTAATACCCAACACTGTAGGCGTTAATTGAAAAAATTATAAAGTTATTGCTAAAACCAGACATCGAACGTACAATTTTCCCATCTTAAGTTCTATCGATCTTTCAAATCAGAAATCTTTTTCTACGAGGCTGTTTTACTCAAATGCATTTCAAACATCCGGCACTAGTAAGAGAATAACGTTTTTTCAGCCGACCATATACTTAATTCAGAAATATGTTCATATTTTCATTTTTTGACACGTCCGGTGGAATGTTCAATGTAACGGCTATTTAACTAGTGACAAAATTATAAATAACCAATGAAAGTTTTGATAGTTTCTCAAGATAATGAAGCAATCATGCGTAGAAAATTCCATAAATCCAAAATACTCTAAAAATACTGTGTATTCGTTTCCAAAATGGCTGAAAACGTGGAATGGTGGGAGGGATAAGGAAATAAAGAAACTCCTTGCCAGGAAAGTATTCACTTAATTGACAAGAGAGTTACAGGCTGGAGGTGCGAAAGACGAACAAGTGTACGTGAAAAGGGATGACGAAAAAAGAAAGGAGGCGGCATATAACTATACGTATAGTACTTCTATATCTGACGAACGTTGCTGTCTATTGATTCCCGACTGAGTGTAAAGTACTACTATTCCAGACGTCGCCGAGATGCGTCGAGATGCGTCGACTCGCCAGAATAAATTCTCGATCACTCTGGGATGAAGAGAGGCATGAGCTAAAAAAAGGCGGACCAGAGATACACAGACGCTCTGCAGACTAGGACAGAGAAAAATAAGAAACTTGTTAGCTTTTTTGTATTCAGGGGGTTGAGGGATTATAAAATTTAAAAAAATTATTTCGGTTTATTAGAGTTCACTAGAAGGCCCCATAGTGAGATAGAATCTATGTAAAACTGGCCTAAAGAATATTTTTCTGTTGCAATAGTTGGAATCTGCAATCCAAAAGTAAGTGAAAAATAAGTTTCATGCAAATCGGATAATTTTTTGTCACACTTTATGGCATCTCTTCCACCCTGAACTTCAGAGAGCCAACACGCATGCGTTCCTTCAGTATTCTATTTTAAATCGTAAATTTATAAGAAGAAAACATGCATTCGTATTTTTTTAAATAAAAGGTTATTACTAGGAAACTAGTAAACTGCTTTAGAATGTTAAAGCCATTTTCCTCGGAACTGGCTAACAGGCACACCATACCGCGTTTGGGAAAATAAGTATACTACAAATAGCCTTTCATAAAAAAAATCTGAATCGAAAGAAAACATGTCCGGCCCTCTCCTTGTTAGGCAAAAAATCTCCGATTTTCTTTTTTCGTTGATAGGTTTATCAAGAGAAGCAACAATTACATATTTGATCAAATTTGAGATATTGACATACTTAAGATCATAGAGACTCTCTTTCATACACTACATGATTTATAATAAAATAATAGTGCCCGGGTAAAAATATATAGTTTCGATTTTGTCTTGGGTAAAGACTTATCCAAAAAAATTTCAAGTTATTCTGTATGTTTAGCTCGTGAGATGGAACCATACTATTTTTGATGTCTTAATATACATATTTTCGACTTGAAGACAAGAATCTACAAGATTATTTGATTTGGAAAAAACTGAGGGATTCATAACTTGAAGAGAAGCCAAAAGGCTTCCAAGACCTCCAAGGGTCATCACTGATCCACTTTACATTCTATAGAATGTTTATATTATTTATCTTTATGGTATTTATTTTTTATATATCAATAAGATTGTCTATCTGCAGTAGTTATGTTCTTTGAATGGCGAATCCAAGAATGTTGTCAATTTTTTCCTATATCCAACAGTTCACTAGATGCTTGTAGAAAATGACAGTTTTAATCTTTTCATGGAAAATTGTATATGCTTGTAGTTCTTGAGACCGACAGGTTCCGAATTTTCAATTCAAAAATCAGTTAATACAAAATTACAAATTTAATCGGATGTAAAATTGCAATGCTCAGCAAATGTAAACTGTTTGGTTCGAACCTATCTGGAAGTGGCAGGCCCTACCGGTAGTATACCATTAAGCCATTTCCCTTTCGGGGTAGGCGTGACACTACCCGATTCGGGTAGTGTTTCTAGGTTGATAACTTGTAGTGAATAACTACAAGTGTGGGCTCACCACACCCACGATGTGCCAACAGCACTCAGTTTTCTCGAATGGTCACCCATCCAAGTGCTAACCGCGCCCAACGCTGCTTAACTTCAGTGATCTGACGAGAACTGGTTTTTTCAGCGTGGTATGGCTGTTGGCCAGTTGGTAGTAATAAAACCAATACACATATTATCCTTTCGTGTCTCAACACAAGCCTACCTGGTCTTGTCTTGGCACAGCTACAATCATAAATGCAAGACAAGTCTGTATATCTGCAATATCTAGCTGGTGAAACGGAACCAGATATCATGGTCTTGAAGACATGTTAAAGTCATTGAAGACAAAATGAAAGCCAAATATTTTTACCAGGGTAATTAGGGCTTCAATCTATACAGATTTTTTTGCTCCACGAAATTAAAGTACCGGATTTTTTTATTAGTCGAATTTAAAGTTCGAGATTATTTTGCTACTCGAATTCAAAGTTCTAAATTATTCTGCTACACGATAAATAGTTTACAGATTCTTTGCTCTTTGAAAATAAATTATCGGATTTTGTTGCTACTCGAGATTAAGGTACTGGAATTTTTTGCATCTCGAATTTGAAGTTATAGATTCTTCCGCTACCCGAATAATACATTCCCGATTTTTTTGTTCCTCAGAAATAAAGTATCAGATTCTTTTGCTAGTCGAATTCAAAGTTCTAGATTATTTTCCGATTAGAATTCGAAGTTCTACATTATTCTGCTAGACAAATAATAGATTTCTGATTTTTTTGATTAACTCACTTTTTTGAAAATTCAAATTTCAAGTGGAGGTGCCGGCTTGAATCAAGTCAGCACCTCCACTATATAAAAATGTAAAAAATTAAAAATCAAACACGTCAGAATGTTGGGCTTTTTTGGGCTCTTGAACGCACCAACAACCAATTCCCAAAAACCACCCCTACTAATAATAAAAGTACCCCCTATGCACACAAAAAAATTTCAAAAATTACCCCTATGTACAATTAACCAACCCCTTAGTAAAAACTGAAACCTGGAAAAAAACAGAATAGAAAGTAGTGTTGAGCTTTTCTTGGGCTCTCCAATGCTTGAATTTTGTTTGCAAAAACGATTTAAACATTTTAAAAATCAACCAATTATCTGTAAATTCGAATTGGAATTTTCAATGAGCCCAAAATCGGAGACGCTATTCAGCCATTAAAATTCCGAGAAAAGATAATTTTTGAGCAAAGTCGTACTGACGATGTACAGAGCGGTTGGTTGTTGGCGTTAAGGGTTGGAGCTCAAAAATCGAAGTTAGTATTTTTTGAGGAGCCCAAAAATCAGAAAAACTATTAAAACTGTAAAATAATAAAAAATATTTTGTTGACAAAGTCATATCTGCTTGGTACATTGGGGTTGTTTTTCAACGTTCAGGGTTGGAGCCCAATAATCGGAGTTATTATTTTTAATGACATTCAAAATAAGAGACTCTAATGTATACCATTAAGCCATTTCCCTTTCAGGGTAGGCGTGAGACTACCCGATTCGGGTAGTGTTTCTAGGTGGATAGTTTTCTTGTAGTTATAAATAATTATAAATTTGGGCTCACCACACCCATAATATGCCAACAGCACACAGTATTCTCGAATGGTCACCCATCCAAGTACTAACCGCGCCCAACGCTGCTTAACTTCAGTGATCTGACGAGAACTGGTTTTTTCAGCGTGGCATGGCCGTTGGCATGACACTGTAAAATTCTGACAGAGATTATTTTTCGACAAAGTCATCTCTGCTTGGTATCAAGGGGTTGATTCTTAACATTAAGGGTTTGAGCCCAAAAATCAGAGTTGGTATTTTCAAGGAACCTGAAAAACAAGCGCTCTCATGACAATGTAAAATTCTGAACAAAAAATTTTGCACAAATTCTTATCTGCAATGATTTTGTCAGAAAATCATCTTTTTTACAGCATCCACTAAATGAGCATGTATAGTCTACTAAATCAGCGAATTTCATATTGAATTCCGCTGATTCGTAAGTGACACTACGCTTACAAAGATTATTATTTAGCTCATGCTCAGGAAAGGGCTTGTTTATTATAAATACTTGGTTTAGGCATAAAATGATCCACTTATACACCTAGAGAAGAGGCCTTAGCCAAAGTATGATCGACTTTGTAGTCCCGGATGAAAGACTGAGAGAGCTCGTAAGAGATACATGGGTTAAGAGAGGTTCTAAAAGCGAAACGGATCATTACCTTTCAGTCTCAAAAATTAATTTAGGTCAAGGATGGAGAAGAAAGAGAACCAAAAAGATGAAACAGATGCGAGTCGAGATAGAGAATTTACAGTAACAAGAAAAACGAATAGAACTTGCAGATAAAATGAATGAACGTCTCGATAGAACAGCTTGGAAGACGCTCATTTACAATAAAGCTATAGAAGGTGCATACCAAATACTCCGAGAAATCACTGTTAGGAGTTCAACTGAAGTGTGTGGTACTACGGATGTAGGAAGAATGACTAAGCATGATTCGTTGAATGATGAAATCAACGTAGCCATGAACGAAAAAAAAACAACAACAACAGAAAAGTAAAAGTACTAGTTGAAGAAAGCAAGGATAAAGTCAAAGCGGAGGAAAAAATAAAATGGAAAGCGTTTCCGAAGGAAATAATGAATTATTTTATTTGCAAGTGCACAAGGAAAACTCCTAGCATAGAAGGCATTCAAACTGAAATGCTCTAATACGGAGGTGAATATGTACATTTCAGGCTGTGCGAGTTGATAAACTTATGCATCGAGATGGTGGAAGTTCCAGATGACTGGAAAAAGGCGATCATCGTCTCAATAGGGTCCAAGTAGGGTCATGAAAATAACGGAAGATAAGATCTGGGAAGTTCAATGTGGATTGATGCCAGGAAGATCATGTGCAAATCAGATAGTTGACTTGAGACAAATCATAGAAAAAACTTTGAGGGTAAACAAAAAAGTTTTCTGTGCATTTTTTGATTTAAAAAAAGCATTTGATACGGTAAAAAGAAGTAAGCTTTGGGGAGTCCTGGAAAAGTACGAAATCAATGGATGGCTCCTGAAAGCAATGGAATCAATTTATGTAGGTGGCAAGCGTGTGTGAAAGTGAATGGACAACTGAGTAACTGGTTCGATATTATGCAAGGTGTTAGGCAAGGTTGCGTTATGTCCCCTCGGCTGTTTATTATATTCCTGGACAAGTGTCTCAGAATGGCCCTCTTTGACGAAGAAGGTGATATCGGGACAGTAAAGGTACGTGGGTTAGCGTTTGCAGATGATAATGTTGTTATGGCAGAGTTAATCGAAGACTTGCAAAGAATGTTGAACAGACTCACTAATAGCATGAAGAAGATGGGCCTTGAAATTAACGTGGATAAAACAAAAATTATGTGTTCGAAGGAATGGTTGAAAAAAAGTATGTAACATTGTCCTAAACAATGAGAGGATAGAGCAAGTTGATAAATGCGTATTGCTTGGTAGTCTATTTACTCATGACGAAAAGATAGATGGAGAGATATATAGGCGTATAATCGAGGGTAAGAAGGTTATGGGCAGGGTAGGAGCCATTGTCAGAAGTAAATATGTATCAGGTAAAGCTAAAATGGCGATATATAATTCTATATTCACATCCACTGTGCTACACGTTAGTGAGACCTGGACATACTAAGAAAAGGATGCAAGTAAAATTAACGCGGTTGCATGAAATTCCTACGCATGGTATCCGGTAAAACGCTAATGGACACAGTAACGAGAGAATCCTCAAAGAAAGTGGTATAGTTGAGACATTACATATTTGACAAGAGTGACAGAAATATGTTGAGCTGGTTTGGGCATGTTGAGAGAATAATAGATGAATGACTGACGAAACAAATATATCGAGGTGAGGTAAATGGTTGCGTACCCAGAGACAGGCCGAGGAAGGAGTGATTAGAATGTGTGAAGGAGATACTCATTCGACAAAATATAAAAAGCCATATAAATACGAGAGATTGCATGACAAAAAGGCATGGACGTAAAGGAAGCTTAAGAGGTATGCCAGGATAGAAAAGTGTGGCGACAAATAGTTTATAAGAAATGCATGATGAAGAGTGTCAGTAGAGCAAAGGACGGCTGAAACGAAAGACCTTCGACACTAATGGGCCCAAGTAGAGAATTTTTCCTGATGACTTTGTGAAGTTCTTCGCCTGGGGTGCTTGCTAGAGAGAATTGTCAGCGACATGGGTCAGAGCAGTGTTGCGAAACGAGCATGTTATTTACATAATCAACACGGAAATTCTAGATTGATCTAAAAATCTATACCCCCTCCCCTTTCACTGCCTTCTACAATTCTCTTCATCACTTTTCTCATATAAACTTTCTGATATACGTCTAGAACTCAGTGAGTCACGCTTACTCCGAAAGGTATATGGCGCCGACATCATGCGTCAGACAACAAGCTGAAAACAGGAGCTGTCATGAGTGAAGCTTTGATGAAACTACAAGAGAGAATAATTTGGGATGATATGGAAAGTGCTTTCCAAACGCGGATAAGAACTGGACTATTATCAAATTTAATTCATAAAGATTTGAATACATTTTTGGATGAGTATAAAAGCATCTTCATTCCGCGAATTAAAAACACATACAAAAGTTTGGGTAATATTAAAGCTTGTGATGAATTCACTGGGATTTTCAAGGCAATAGCGGCTGTAAAGAAAAAATAGAGAAAAAAAGTGTTTGCACTAAGAATGACACTATTTTTCAGAAGTAAATATTGAAAGATGGTTGAAAGAAAAAGTCAGATAGCAGGTTTAAGTTAAAATTGATAAGCTAAAAACAACAGATACGGGTTGAAGTTTAATAGAAATCGTAAACTGAAGGGTTTATATTAGTAGATACGCTCCTTTTTAGGTTGGGTCTATAACTTTCACTGAATTAACTGATTTTATAGAAAGAGAAGAAGCTGCGATCTATATTAAAAATAAAGATTCACATTATTTTCTTTGCTCAGTAATGGCAGCTCTTAATCCGTTTAAAAAAATGCGGACCGAACTAGTTCTTATCATCTCATTAATGATTCAGAACTCATATATAATGATATTAAGTTTCCAATTACTCTTGAGGATATTCGAAAATTTAAAAAAATGAATGGTTTAAGTATAAATGTTTATGGATTGGAGTTTAATGAATTCAGTAAGAAACAGGAAATTGTTCGAGCTTTTTTTTAGCCATGAAAAATCTGAAAACCCTATCATTCACCTTCTTATGATTGAAAATACTAAATTCGATTCAGATACAGAAGTGTATTATTTTTCTTTAATCAAAAATCTATCTCGACTTGTAAAGCCACAAATTACACAATCTAAATGTTGCACTTACTTTTGTCACAGGAAAAAGGTGAAAAAGATTGCATTACGTGGCTTGTCAATGAGTTCAAAACCTAAGAGGAAAAAGTAAATTCTTGTTCAGAAAATCCTACACTTAACATTAAAGCAAGAGCATGATTTTCAAAACGCAAAAGTATGTCATATTTGTAAGAAAAAATTCAACAAAGATGATGTAAAATATCGTGATCACTTTCATTTCACGGGAAAATATCGTGGCTCTGCTTATCACAGGTGTAACGTAAACTACCAAGCCTCACATATAATTCTCATGGTGGTAGATTTAATGCTTTCACGATGATTTATTATAATAAATTCAAATTTAAAATTTAAAGCTTTTTCGGGTTTCAATCGTGTGCTAAACTATGAATCTTGCCGACGTTTCGTGAACATTGCAGTGCACTTCTTCAGGGTTGACCTGAAACTGAAGTTTCAGGTTATGCTGTTCTTATATATGTATTCTCTACAATGCCTGTGATTGGCCAGAGCGCCCCATGATGGGGATTGGTCGAACTTGATTGGCCAATCAAGTATTTTTTTAAAAACCTGGGAGGACGGAAAACCAAATCGGATTGGTATTATAACCATTGTCCCTATTGATATTATTAGGGTGTTTTAAGATTTTGATTGCTTCTGTATATTTTCTTGGAAAAATATTGTACGTTTTTGCGATTACGGTTGTTCTGTCAAATGAAATGTTTTGTCCTGATTCTATATGATGCTCAGCTAGTGCTGATTGCTTGAAATGTTTTAACCTGAATTTACTCTCATGCTCGTTTACACGTTGCTTCCCGCCCTCCCGGTTTCTATAATATAGACTTTACCACAAGAACAAGGGATTTTATATACTCTTGGATCACTGAGAGGTGCCTTTTTATATTTAGGGTTGTTTAGAAACTGTCCTATTTTCGCAGGTGGTTTAAATATGGTTTGGATGTTGTGTTTATTGAGAATTCTTCCTATTTGTTCTGTGATACCTTGAATGTAGGGTAGGATGGTGGTCGATTTCCTCTCTCTCTCTTTCTTTAGTAGGTTGTGTTGACTTGTTTTTTTGAGTGTATTTTCTTATTGCTTTATTAATTTGTTTGTTTGTGTAATCATTTTGTATTAGGATTTGTTTACCATTTTGTATTTCCTTTTGTAAGTTATCTTTATCTGTTATGGAGACAGCCCTGTATACAAGGGAGTTGATGACCGATTGCTTTTGATTTTTTGATTCTCATGGTGTTTCATAATTCATCTGGCTACGACTCTCATTTTTTCATTAAAGAATTAGCAACAAGTTTTTTGAAGGCGGAATCTCATCATCACCTACTAAAAAAGAAAAATATATATCCCTTACAAAGGATATGAAAAATAAAGAAGGTAAACTCAGATTCATTGACTCATTTCGATTTATACCTTTGGAATAGAACCGAAGGGCCTATGACAAAGCCACCGAACGCGTCCTCGGGTTGCGGATAGAGGGTTCCTGTACCAAGGATTTCTGCTGAATATGGTTACAATAATTAATAAGCAGTCGCGGAAAATTGTCCAGGGATGGTCCCGAAGGAATAACTCCTAAGCGAAGGCGTAACAACCGTGCCGAAAGCTGAACGGCACCTGGGTTAGGTGTCTCAAACGGTGACTCTGGGATACCGGGCGACCTCTCAGAGTATCAGCCTTATCCTTGCACGCGGGGCTCTACAAGGACAAACTAACCCTTTCCCTAGCTGCTCGTGGGAACAACAATGAAACCACAAAAACACCAAAATGTTGTAGATGCGGTTCAAGACAATCGAACGCGCAGAGCACCCGAAAATGGGTCGGCAAACAATGCCGATCAGCCTAGAGTTCGGGGTGCTGAAAATAATTTAGATGGAAACACGACGACGAACCGGCGCAACGCCCACATTGAGTGGACGGATCGACTCAGGGATGACGTGCTAGACTGCTACGATGCCAGCATTATTCCTGTTTGCGGAGGCTTTATGGCGCGTATGCACACTCTGTGGTGCCAGAAACACCCAGAGCTTCAGCACGTTTCGCATCAGTCTTTGCGAAATCAAGCCGACTACCTCCGGAAAAATGGATATGTACGCGGAGCGCTTCCCCAACCGCTGCTTTATGAAGCTGCAGACGAACATGAGGAAGCAACATTGAGACCAACCGCAGAAAGCAGGCACCTTCTGAGAGATGATCGCAATTTCATTACTAGAAGGATCATTAACATGCAAGTTCCTCCTAAGCCCCAAGATCTGGCTGAAATGGATGCCTCCCTTCGTGGAGATATCTCGCAAGAGTCCGACCTCTGGACCATCCATTGCTCAGTTTATGGTGCTGCGAGAACTTTGGCTGATTCAAATCGAAGGCTGAAACCAACGATGGATCAAAAGACCAAAAGAAGCTTGCATCAACTGAACAAGAAGATTGAATGGGCAAGACAGAATGCGTCCCGTGTTCAATGTGTGATTGACTACATAACATCTGGTAGACCGTTTACGGAAAGGGTTCGAAAGTTCGCCCAAGAACTAAGGATCTTGAATCACACACTAAACAAGTCAAAGCTGCTGACAATCAAGCAGCATATTGTTGACAAAATACGGCTGTTATCTGACGCAAAGAGGAGAATACAGAAGAGGGAGAGATGGATCATGGAGAATCAACAGTTTCTCGCTGACCCATCGCGTCTCTTCAGCGATCTACCTGTTTCTGTAAAAAATCCACCCAAGCCCAAGGAGGTAGAGACTTTTTGGAGAGAGGTGTACAAGATCCCGAAAACACTGGAGTTGAAAGAAGATACTGAAAATATCATCCGCTTCAAGGAGTTTTGCGACAACCTCATAAAATCTGAGGAGGAATGTCCATCAATCACTGCCGAAGAGGTGAAAAAAGCACTTAGAGGCACGAAGAACTTTTCCGCTGCTGGACCAGATTGTATCAAGAACTTTTGGTGGAAGAAGTTTACTTTTACACACCAACATTTGGCCCGCATATTCACCTCATATTTAAAGTCAGAGATGCCCATTCCGCAGTGGCTGGTGTTAGGATGCACTATACTCCTGCCAAAAAAAGGCAACTTGTCCAACTCAGAGAATTACAGGCCAATAACTTGTTTGAACACGCTGTATAAGATCTTTACAGCTGTCCTCAACAACAGGATTGTTCGACGAATTGAGCCTGTATGGCGAGAGATGTACGAACAACGTGGCTCGAAAAAAGTTGTAGCAGGCTGTCGAGAGAACCTGCTAATTGACAGGTGTGTCTGTAAAGACGCTGCAGCCCATCAGCGCGTCCTGTCAATGGCCTGGATTGACTACCGGAAAGCTTTTGATTCAACCTCTCATAGACTTATCATCTGTCTGTTGGAAAGCTTGAAGGTACATCCACGCATAGTGAGATGCATAGAGAGATTGATGCCTCTTTGGAAAACTAGATTTACTATCTCATCTGGAAATTATCGTGTGACAACGAACAACGTCACCTTCCAGAGGGGCGTCTTTCAAGGTGATAGCATGAACCCTTTGCTTTTTCGCATCACACTTTTGCCTCTATCTCTCGTACTACGAAATTCTCCTGGATACCTCTGTGGCGACACTAATCAGCGCGAGCATAGGGTCACTCATGTATTTTATATGGATGACCTGAAGATCTATGCCTCTGGTAGAAGCAAACTTCAAACTGCTATAAATATTGTCAAGAACTACACAGGAGAGATTGTGATGGACAAGTGTGCCAAACTTTATCTGAAGAAAGGAAAGATTACTGGCGTTCCCAAGGACCCTGAGCTTGTGGATATAAGTGTTATCAGACATATTAATACTGGAGATACCTATACATACCTGGGCATGCCTGAAAACCGCATTCAGGACGTAACATCAGTGAAGGAGTCTCTCCGAAGCAGATACAAGCATCTTCTTCGACAGATTTGGTCTTCCAATCTGTCGGCGTTGAACAAGGTATCTGCGACTAACATGCTTGCCGTCCCGGTTCTACTCTACTCGTTTGGGGTAGTTCAATGGACGAAGAACAAGCTTAAGGCCCTTGATGTCATTACACGTAAGATCATGCATATGCATAAAAGCTTGCATATCAATTCGTCAGTTCCGCGATTATATATTTCACGCCGTCAAGGTAGACGCGGCCTTCTGAATCTCCAGTGTCTTCATAACCGGATTGTTCTAAGTACAGCTTACATCGTTGCGAATGGCAGAGATCCTCTCCTAAAGATGGTCAGGAACCACGAGATGATTGGCGAAGGAGCGTTCCTTTACAAAGCCGCGGAGCAAGCGGCCGAGACCCTTGGCCTGAATTTTAACATCAGAAGTTAGGAAAGTGCATTACTTCATCTAGATGCTTTACTTCTAAAAACCAAAGTGAAGAAAGCAGAGGTTGAAAATTTTCACCAAGAGCTACTCGACAAGAAAATGCACGGAAACTTTCACAGAAATGTAGAAAAACAGTCCTTGTCGAAGGAGCAAACTTTTGCTTTCCTCAAATCATCAGGGCTTAATTCAGGTACAGAGGGTTTTATTTTCGCATGCCAGGACGGAGTCATTTCCACCTTAGCATACCGTGAGCCCATTTTATGTCAAGAAGTTCCCAGTGATAGGTGCAGAGCGTGTCATGCACACGCTGAGTACCTAGAACACATACTATCAGGGTGTCCAACCCACGCGGGAACGTCGTATATCTATAGACATAATGCGGCCCTAAGAGTGCTTTATTACCATCTTTGTCGCTCTTACGGTGTTGGCCGCGACCCTGCCCTGCCGAATGCTCCAAGGGAGATAGAGTCGATTGTCCGAAACGAGAAGTGCCAAATTTACTCGAACAACGATTTTCGGGCAGCAGTCTCCGTTGCGCACTCGAGGCCTGACATTGTTCTCCAAGACTTCGAGAAACGAACTATATTTGTGATCGAATTCTCGGCTCCGTCCGAATACAACATCGCTGCAAAGGAGAAAGAAAAAGAGGAGAGGTATCAAGACCTTAAAAGAGAGCTACAACGACTGTACCCAAAATATTCGGTACAAGTAATTGTCCTTGTGATAGGTGCTCTCGGAGGTGCGAAACTATCACTGGTTCGTAACTTTAAAGCCATACGCGCGTGCCAAAAATATGCCAAGGCACTTGCGAGATGGATGCAGAAAGCTTTCATCCTTGGGTCGCTTCGTGTCCTCAAGACACACGAGGGTTTCGCCGGCCTGTCGTTGTGATTTTGTCGTTGCCTATGACCACCCATCTCACGGTTGTAAGACGTGGCCATAGGTGTGATTTACCGCGGTGCTACTGGGGGCTATTGACATTTTTTTGGATGGCAGTTGCTCTTAGTGGGACCCTGCGGTGGTTGTTTAACTTTTTTTTCAGTATATATATATAGTTAAAAGTTTGTCATAAGGACAACCGCAGGATTTCGCCGGGAGCGGGTGCTAATCTGAAAAATTGCACCCGCTCCCAGCGAAATCGCGGTAATATTTCAGCTGTAACCACGTCTCACGACCGTGAGATAGGTGGTTACAGTCTGCGACGAACTCAATACGATGATCCGGCAAAAGTCTCGTGCACCCTGAGGACACGGAGCGACCCAAGGACGACCGCCTTCTGCATTTTCCCTGGAAGTGTCTCAGCATTTTTTTGACACGCAGGGATGCTTTTCTGGCTATTAACCAGTGAAACCTTGGCACTTCCAAGAGCGCCGATGATCAAGACTATGAGCTTAACAGAATATTCCAGGTATAACCGTCGCAACTCCCTTATAAGGTCTTTACACCTCTGTTTCTTTTCTTTCTCCTTGGCTGTGACCTTTTTGTCAGCTGGTTCCGCAAATTCGATAACGAACATAGTTTGTTTCTCGAAGTCAAGGAGAACTGTGTCAGGCCTCTAGTGCGCAACAGAAACAATTGTAAATGCCATAAGAGTGACAGAGATGGTAATAAAGCACTCTTAGTGCCGCATTGTGCCTTTGGATGTAGGTTGTTCCCGCATGAGTTGGACAACTAGATAGTATGTGTCCTAGATGCTCGGGGTGTGCATGACACGCTCTGCAGCTATCATCGGGAATGTCTTGGCTCAAAATGTGGCGACGGTATGCTAGAGTGGAAATGACACCGTCTTGGCATGCGAAAATGAAGCCCTCCGTGCCCGACTTCAATCCGGGTGATCTAAGGAAGGCAAACGTTAGCTCATACGACATCGACTGATCTTCCACATTTCTGTGGAATATGCCGTGTATCCTCTTGTCGAGGAGCTGTTCGCGGAAGTTTTTCTCCTGTGCTTTCTTAATCCGGGCCTTCAGGAGTGAGTATTCAAGATGGATAAGATTTGATGCATTTTCCTCACCCCTAATATTGAAGTCAAGGCCGAGTGTTTCAGCAGCCTCCTCCGCTGCTTTCTACAGAAACGCCCCTTTTCCCACTTCTTCGTGTTCCCTGACCATTTTAAGTAGAGGGTCTTGTCCACTTGCAACTATATGTGCTGTACCCAGAATAAGTCTGTTATGAAGACATTCAAGATTCAGTATTCCGCGACCACCTAGACGGCGTGAGATGTAAAGTCACGGAACAGAAGACTTAAGGTGCATGCTCTTGTTCATGTGCAAAACCTTTCGCGTCCCGATATCAAGGGATCTGAGGCTTATATATCCGCTTATATAACCCCTTTTCCGGAGGTCCTCGGCACGGTTTCGCAGACGTTTTTGCGAAAAATCCGAGAGCTCTGGATGTTTCTCGCACCACAGAGCATGCAGTCGCGCCATGTAACCTTTTCGTTCAGGGGCCATACTGGTATCATAGCATTCCAGCAGGTCATCCCTGAGTCGATCCGTCCACTTAAAAGTAATGAGATTCTGCCGGTCAATCGCATTGACTCCGTCTTGATTGGCTCCCCCAAC
>CAKNYM010041613.1:35864-54151 GCA_932195095.1 Andricus curvator
GTGCGCTCTTTGTAGCCTTTGCAGGTTCGTCGGTCTGCCTCGTTTGCTTGCTACCGTCTCTTCTCCGCCACCCTTATCGAGCTTTACGAATACCTCTGCCTCAACACTACTCTCATTGCTGAAAATGCTACCTTCGATGTTCGCGCTCGGCTTATTCACTTGCCTACATTCGCTGCTAATTCTCGACCCTCTCTCTGTATTCGTCTCCTGCTGCCCTCTCTCTGTCCTTTCTGGACTTCGTGTAACCAGCATTCTGCCGCGTATTCTTTCCTACGTCACGTTTTCTTTTCCCTTGCTTTCAATTCCCCATGCAAATCGTCCAATCTAGATCTGAAGCCACCACTCTAAAAAAGCACTCAAAATCTCTTACACTATAACTCACCACTCTTAAATAACTGTCTCTTCTCATGCATGCAACCCTCATGCTCACCTGTCCCTCATCCCGCGTTAAAACACACCACTTTTCACAACCGTTCCTAACCTCAAAATCCTTCTCTTCCACTTTTGACATTTATATATCATTCACCACCCTTCTACCAACCCCTTCACACTCACTTATTCCTTAGCCCTTAAACACTCTACTCACCGCCCTTTCTTCTCTCACACTCCCTCTTTCCCTTCACCAAAGCCAAAGAGTTAGCACCACAAAAATCACCAACAATCGCGATCGGTACCGGAAACGGAAGCCTCACTTTTTTAAGTAAAACATCTAAGAATTTTTGCAATATCTAAATGTCTAAATATCTTTAGGAAAATTTAAATTTATTATATAATTTTGTGTATGAATTATTAAACTGTTTTTTCTACCAGAGAAGAATTTAGAAAATATTACTTTCAGATATGAATGGAATAAAGAATATGAAGAAACTTTCCAATCAAACAATTGGTTTAAGAAAGCTTTAAAACTAGAAGAAAATCTACTGAGCAAAGAACTTTTTCTAAAAACCTATATTTTGGTTTATTTGAAGATTTAGAGTAGACTTAACATTTTCAAACCTTAATCCGTTTGGGTTTATTAATAGAGCCAACAAAGCATCTGTGTTCGTAGTTGGAAGGTCCACAAAATATTGCTCGTACACTGTTTGGTAAGAAATGCCCACGCCGTTTTTCTCTCATCTCATTTTGAAAAAGCAACTCGAAATTATCGATAGGTAGTTCATAGAGTCAAACCTAGAGTCAGCCGTAAGTGAACTTTGAAAGAAGCAAGATGTGGTAGATGACTATTCATTAACGTCATCAATAGAATTCCAGTAGAGCTAGATCTTCCTAGATACTAAGAACAAAACTTTATTTTAATTTTAATTAATTATCAACAATAAAATAATTTATTTCAATAGCTTCGGTAATCATAGGCCACCTTTCGATCTCTTTAAGTATCTAGGTTTTGATAGCGTAAAATATAATCCTGAAAGGTATCAAAATTATAATACATGTGTGTATGGGCATTTATGTCTGAAATTTTTACATAATCACTTAAAATCTGAAAGTATGTATAACCTATATAAATACGAAGACTAATGATTACATGTCAGTCAAACGCTAGCCGTCATCATGCAAAAATTACACTCTTGGTCTTGTTGAATTTTTTACCTGCAACTCGATTAACCATGTAAACATTTTTCAAAATAAATTTAAAATGGGTAGAGAAATAATTGAAATACCTGTAGGAAGTTACGAAATAGTTGATATACAGCGCTATCAGAACGTTTCAGTAAAAAAGGGTGTTGAAATTCACATTAAGCCTACCGATGTAATAATAATACATAACGAAGTGAAATATACTGGAATTAGGGTATAACTTTTGAATGATCAGACTGTATTGCACGTTTATTGGGATTTACACCCAGAATAGTAGAACCTAATAATCATCATGGATCTGACCAAGCAGTCTCCATGATAAAAATAATTGGTCTCAGAGTTGAATGTACCATAACTACAGTAGCATACATCAATGCTCACAAAGCGCAAATTATTCAAGAACTTTATCCCGCTTTGCCGCCAGGATATAAAAGACAGTGGAAGTTCCTTCGTACGTAATTTACTTGTCGGTCGCCGTCAGAACAATAGATCATATATACAGTTGCGAATAGATCATCAATACGGACATTTAGTTCATTTTCTTGGAGAAATTTTAACAATCAGACTAGACATAACGTCTTTACGATAATGGATATAGTTGTCGAGATAAAGGTTGGCTTCAGCTATAATACTTTAGTAACATGCCGCAAGCGCATCAGTCAACAATGAACTGTCAAAGAGTTAATACCTCAAACGTGCTACTGTTGACACGGAAGGTTCTCGAGGTCATACCACTCGCAAAATGAAGAGGAAAGAAGATTCAAGATTTGTTGGCCTTGTATCTGTATTTTTCTTATATCGACGTTTAGTTGTTTGTTATGCAAGAGGAAATTTAAAACATCGAAACTTCCATAATTTTTTTTAATCTATCGCTCATTGTAAGGTACATCTTAATCAGCCATATGCCTTATCAACCTTCAATAATAGTGCAGAAATTCGAATTTCTGTGCAAAATCAAGATCATTGCATTCTTCATAGAAAAAGTTCATTTCATGTGCACGGAAGATTGGTAAAGACTGATGGGACTCCATTGCCTACTAGTCTACTACAGTATTAGTTTTTAACGCCATCTCTCATCTGTTTGAAGAAGCAAGATATGAGATTAATGCTAATGACAAGTATTGGTGCTTGAATATTGTATGAATATCCTCTAGTTCCAGCAACATCGAAACATGTTTGGATTGTAAAATTATCAACACAACTGGAGAAACCGAGATTAGTTGTGTTGGGTTTTCAGACAACAAGAAGAAACAAAACTGTTGAAAACTCTAGCCTATCTGATCATTGCAAGCTAACTTATGTGAAACCATTCTTGAATAATCTATGCTTTTCTTACTGTAATTTGAATCCTTAATATTAGTAAAAATCAGTATGCTCTACTTTACGTGTATGAGTCCGAATCAGGTTTCGGCTATAAATTAGAGACTGCTTGTGATCATAAAACGTTATTGTTCTTTATTGTTCTCAAAGTAGAACTTTTTACTCTTTTAGCTTTATTCTTTTCTCGCTCTTCATTGAAAACTCTTGATACATATAGTTTTGACCACAAAGCAATACATTCAGTTATCATTTTTCCATTAATTTTATCTTTAATAAATTAAAAGAAGGTGTTTCGGGTTTCACGAAAGGTCGGCAAGATTCGTATTTTTGCACACGATTGAAATCCGAAACACCTCCTTTCAATTTATCATAATGAATCATCGTGAAAGCATTATATCTATTAATTTCATCTTTCATAAAACCCAATACTTGATTATTTAAACAATATATTCCGTAAACATTATTTTGTAAATAGTGTTAAGTACCCAATTTGTGCGAATCTCTTTTAATATAATCGTAGACGTAGGGAACTGTGAGTTGAGATATTAAACTTTCTGTGTCCGTATCATCGCCATCAATTATTATTTTTGATACATTGCATTAGAAGCAAGTCCGATGTCATGAGCCCACTTGGAATAAAATAATTATTTCATCTTTATTTGATTAATTCGTAATCCAAGTGTTATTTTATAATCACAAGTTAATTTATAATCGTGTAGCAATAAGGAGAAATCGAATAGAAAATAGATTTGGAATAAATGAATACTTTAAAAACACGGAATTAACAAAAAACAGGATTTATCAAATGAAAACGAAACTCGTTATTGCACAGTTACAAAAAATATAGAAAGTTGAGAAAAAAACAGGAAATCGATATAAATATACAGAAAAGTCAAAAGGTATAATTAAAACAGTTAGTCGAACAATTCACAACGAAAGCTCTGCCCATTTTCAAAGTGATTGAGGCAGACGGTCGATGCACTTGTCAATCACGAACTGACTCCCAGGCTTGTATCCCTGACGGTCTACCCCGTTCGCACGTCCGCAACTTAGACGCGACCATTCTTGTCAGGATATACAGGCGTGATAACCCCTCGCATCCACTAGTTTCGTGGAGGCTGGTTATCCCAGATAACAAAAAAATCTCCGGCTTCGAGATTATCTGTTCGTCGGTATGACTTTGTTTTCTGTTTGAGTGGGGGCAAGTACTCCTTCACCCATTGATGTCAAAATTGCTCAGCCAGGATCTGCGTCGCCTGTAGTGCTCCTTTTATGGACCCCACGAGCCGTTTCTAGCTTTTTCTCATGTGCGGACATCCTGGTGGGATGAGGTGCCACTCTATTCCATTGATGGCAGTTTGTCGCAGTATCTCGTCCTGGTCGAACTCCTCTAGCGCTTTTTGCAGTTCTATGTTGCGCCTACGAAGTTGGTGCCATTGTCTAAGAACAGTCTGGTCGGTTAACCTTGACGATTGATCATACGTTTCAGGGCCATGATCATAGAGTCCGTTGATAAAGAGTTCACAAGTTCTAGGTGTGCGGCTCGTACATTAACGCACGTGAATAATACTCCGTAACTCTTCTCGTGCCTTCTTCTTATAGACATCTGGAATAGGCCAAAGTAGTTCACCCCTGTGTTGGTAAAGGGTTCGATGAAACAATCGGTTCTCATGTCGGGTAATGGAGCAATTGCACCCCTGTACTCTTACTGCGTTTTGAATCTTTGTGATCTATTACTTGGAACGAAGATCATTCATTACTCCTTGTCGCTCAACGTGTCCTGATTTCTCAAGGTAGAATGCGATCAGGAGCTGCACAATTGGGTTTCCGCATTCAAAATGACAGGCTGTCGCACGGATTGGCTGTACGTGTTGTTCCTGAGCCTGCTATTCATTCGCAGTAGTCTGTCTTTATCTAGCTTTGGTGAAAGCTTCAGGATCTTCGAGGTAGATAACAGCTTCAGTCGTTTTCGCTCATCCGCAAAATCTTGTTCTTGTGCCAGTTTCAGCACTTCCTTCTCATTTTTTTAGATTTATAGTGCTATAAGCTCACTGCCTCCTACTCCTTTGCCACGACACTTCTGCATTAAGCGAAAAATTCTTGCCATTGTGCAGAGCAGTCTGGTTCATGAGGTGAATCTGAATAAATTTATAAGAGGTGGCTGCTTTTCATAAAGAAAAACTATGAAATCTTGTTTGAGTTCCTTTTCTGCTTCCTTCTAAATTTCTGATTTCGAAGACTCTTTTGGCCATTTGTCTTCTTTCTTTAATAAACATTCTGGGCCCGTGAATATTCGACAGAAAAAATTTATTTCAAGATGTTCTGTAACCCGAGTAGCATCGTCGGCTACGTCAATCTTTCTGTACCCACCTCAACTCATTTACCGAAGTCAAGTCCAGTACCTCAGATAGCCGATGCGCTACGAAGGGTTCATATTTCGTTGCGTCCGATCGGATCCAGTTTAGCACTGTGGTAGAGTTGGCCCAGAAGAATCTTTTGCTATCTTCAGAGTGTTCTGTGTGATCATTTTTTCAGCCAGCCTACTAACCATAACTGATGCCTGAAGTTCCAATCGCGGAACGGTGAGCGGTTTCAGCGGCGCGACTCTGTTCTTAGACATCACCAGGGTCGTACGTGAGCCTGTCTTCCCCTCCAGTCGGGAGTATCAGACTGCTGTAAATTCGTGTATTCGCATGGCAGTCAATATGAAGCTGAACTTTACGTAACTCACCGATTCGCAGTGTGGAATTCCCAGTTTGCTCGCATCTCTAAGATCTTTGAGAATAGTTGCCCAATTCAGCGTTAAATCAACCAGAAGCAGGGTATCCTAGTCGAGTCCACAACGCCAGATGTCATGCATAAGAATTTTGCCCCGGATAGTTAACACTGATCGGAGTCCTAGTGTGTCAAACATAGACATAAGCAATTTTAAGACTTCTCGTTTTGTCGGTCAATTTTCTCTGCTGACTAAACGTCTGTCTATTCGCGGTAAGTTGACAAATTCTCAAACTGAAAATATCGTTTTCCGGTGACCATGTGAGCCCTAGAACTTGAGTAAATTCTTCCTCTCTGAAGTTTATTTCCGTACCTGTCTGCGCAACAGAATGGATGGGAAGCGTACTTAAGACTTCTTCTGAATTCGATATCCAGTTCCTGATTTCGAACCCTTCTTCTTGATGTGTGTGCGCTACCGGTCGCGCTTTGGAGACAGCTTCCTCGATGGTGTCTATACTGTCAAGGTAATCGTCCATATAGTGACGCTCAATTATTGCTTGACTTGCCTCTGGATACAATTGCTTATATTCTTCGGCGTTGTGATTCTTCTTCTCCTGCGCAACGTACGTTGATGACACGGCGCCAAAGATGATTACCTCCATCTGCAGTGTGATCGGCTCTCCCGTCAGTTTATTTCGACTTGAAAATCTTTGGTTCCTGCGAATCATCCTTTCGAATCCGTACCTGATGGAACATCTTTCTCAGGCCCCTCATATAGCTACGGGTCGTTCGCGAAATATTGAGAGGATTCCAGTCAGTGAGTTATAGAGGTCGGGTCCCTTTAAAAGTCTGTCATTTGGACTGACTCCTTGTGTTTCGGCTCCGGCATCCCAGACTACGCGAATTTTTCCTGGCTTGTTAAGCTTCGTAACTTTAAAATGAGTTAGATACCAGGTTCTCGGGCAGATTTTCTTGTCCTCTTCTGCGGTAAATATTCGCGCATACTCCTTTGAGCGATATTCTTCGATTTCATTCTTGTACTCTATCTTGAAAACGGCATCTTTCGCAATTTTTTTTCTCCAGCGTATAAAACTGTTGCTCGTCCATCTTTCTGCTATCTGGTAGAACTTCGTTTTTACTCTCCCAGAATAATCCTGCCTCCCAGTGATCGGCATTTCGGCGAGTAGTTTGGTTCAGGATCTCTTCTGCTCGTTGATCGTCCTTGGAACGCAGAACCTTGATTCGGACATTCAACACCGAAGTTCTCTACGTTTCAAAATTTCTTCATATTTTGACCAAGGTTATCATCTTCAGTGTGGTGGCCCAATCCCACCGTGCATTTATGCCCAGTTTTGTAAACTCATTGCAAATCGCGATCGCGTGCTTATTTTCACAGTAAGTGCTTTAGCCGTCCTTTGATTCGCTGTTCTCCAGAAAAGTAAGCACTGTCTTACCATCCTTCATCTGCTCACCATCTAGAAGCGGATTATAATACGCCCATACTATTGCTGAGTCCGCGTCGAGAATTTGTAAACACTTTTCAACGTTTTTGGAATTTTCTTGGTCGCTACCCTTTCCCCTCATCCGTGCGTCATCGCTATTGACAATTTATGGATCAATTGTTCAGCTAAGATGGTATTCAAAATGTATTCCAGCCGTTCTAAAGCTTCTGTCGTTGTTACAAAATTTGTAAACGCGGTCGCAAACTTAACGATACTTTCCGGCTTATTGTCCTTTATTTTTGGGAACTCGGCTACGCTGCGTATTAACGCTTGAATCACGTCTTCAGATCGACTGAATCGTCTCTCCAAAATTCCCATTATTTTGTCGACTTTCCCTGTCATTAATAACGTCCGAACTGATTCTAAGGTCCTGGCCTATCGGCTGCCTCATGAGGTACCGGTCCAGTTTTGAATCAGCTCTGGAAGTTTCTTCGCATGGGTGTGGGGATGTTGCTGATTTTGTTCGCTCGGCGTTGATTATCGCTTCCCGATATTTCTCTTGCCTTACCGCTGCCTGCTTTCTTCGTCCAGATCAACCAGCTGTTGCTTGCTTCGTAGTTGTATCATCTTTTTTTTTCGTTCGAGATGTTTGAAAGCCTCTGCTTCTTCGAGTCTCAAAATTTCCTCAGCTTCACGGAGTTCTATGTCTATGCGTCTTCTCTCTCGCGCGCCTGCACTCAACCGCTCGGTTTTTGCATTACCCGCTTTTGAGGGGTGGGCGAAGAAGGGAGTCGATTAAAGGCCTTTCGCTCACCGTCGGCTTTCTTTGGGGCGTTCTTCTCTCTGGCCACGAAGCGCCCAGGTTGGCCTCTTGTCCTGTTGCTTCTTTGAATCTCCCTGACTACATTTTCTCGGTTGAGGATGGTGACAAAATCAGAATTTTCCCTTTCCGCTGGACCCCCTCTCTCCCGCGTTTCCACACCTGCAGTCATCCCATGAATCACCACCAATCAAATGAACTAAAATCAGCACTTTCTCCCACCTCTAGAAGAGCTTCGTTTCTTCGTGGAGGAACTTACTTACATTTTCAGGGCAATTCTCTTCCAAGTTTCTTAGTGTCAAGTCTGAAGAAGGTCTTCCTTGATCAAGAAAAGTGGATACAGACAAGAGTGAATTCTAATCGAAAGATTTCTGCTCGTTTAAAACCTAATACCGCGTACTACGCCCTACATTAATAGTAAGGAGAACTGGAAACTGGGGCTCAGTGTCGATACTAAGGTTCTAAAGTTAAACGTAAAAATAGTGAAACGGAACCGGTTAAGGAGTTTTAAAAAAATAGTGAAACGGAAACAATCAGGGAACCCCTTTGTTACAAGTTTGCAAACACGCCATCGGTCTAATTGACCTTCACGCGCCTACTAACGTTAGTCTTTTTTTTCATTTGAAGCGAAGCACGTGTATCGTTGTAAGCATGGACGAAATCGATAATTTCCATGATTTACTACGAAATGAAAATGTTGAAAATTAAATTAGTGATTCAGATGAAAATTCTGATTATCTCTTTGAATCTAATCATTAAACAGATTCAGAAACAGATTGCACAGATACAAGAATATCTGATGGGGAGAAAGCATGCATTTCAAACAAAGAACCTTTAGAAACCCCCAAATTATATTCCCAACCCTATAATAATATTTAATTACCCCTAAGACCAACCCTAATTTTTTACCTGAACAGATTCGAAGAGCCTTCACGTAAACGTCTCACAAAATTTCAAAATGCGAAAAAATTACTCAAATCACCCTCAGAGAAGCCCAAGTTATATTTCCAACCCCATAATGATATTCAAGAACCCCTAAGACCACCCCTAATTTTGTATCTGAACAGATCCGAAGGGTCTTCACGTAAAAGTCTCAAAAAATTTAAATTTTTAAATAATAATAATTAAATAATAATAATAATAAAATTTAAATAATAATATTAAACCCCAAGTTATATTCCCAACCTCACAATAATAAATATAAGTATTGGCAGTAAAAGGCTGGCAAACGAACTTGAACTGTATTTTCGGACCACAAACCAGTGTGCGAATGGAAATTCAAAACATAAAATTCCTACGAAAGTTATCGCGTCTTCAGACTGCAGACAGACAGACCGACAGACAGATGGGGTCTCAAAACGTCGAGAATTGAAGAAAACTGGATAGGTCCAAACTCAAATGAATCTAAGACATTCCATCTAAATGATGAGAATGTAAAAAGTCCAAAAGATCCAGGAGTCGAAATTACAGGTATAAGTACTTCAAAATTTGGACTTTGGTACTTAATAGAATTATTTTCTTCACTTATGGTTTTATCATTTTTTCGTGCATTTGTGGAATTTTTAAGCACAGAAATACACTAGTAAAAAATCGACAGTAATTTTATTGCATACTAAATTCCAAATGTTGAAAATTATCTGTAATTCTAATTTCGACTCCTGGATGTGGTCGATTTTTTTTAGTGTTTTTCTCTGCCAAACAAGTTTACAGATGCTCAGAAAAATGAGTAAATCAGAAGTTATAAAGATAATCTTATTAAATATCAAAATCAAATTTGTTTAAATTCGCTGTATTTCCAATTTTTATTTCTGGGCCTTGGCGATTTTTTATTCTAGTGCATATTGGTTACTGGAAAAAAGGTGACTTAAATAGGAATTATCTCTTAGAAAATAATTGAATGTAATACGCAAAAAATTAGGGAGACTTTTTTGACTGCACTTTTCTAATTGTTTAAATTTAAACATTAAAAATGTGACAACATGCCGTTTCCAATGATTATTCAAAGCCAACGAGTCACTTTCTTACTTTTAGTCGCTTCTTTCTTGTAGCTGCATTTAGATTGAAGTATACAAATGTTCTTGATTTAAAATTAAAATTTTTAAAAATATTTCACTTATTTTTCACACTGGTAATTTATAACCTTTAAAATTGCATAATTGTACGCACAAACATAAAAAGAAGACTAATTTCAAATTTATAGCTTTTGTATTACGAATTAAGCCATTCAAACCACTGAACTTTTCTTTTTTACTTTTTTAAAACATTTTTTAGAACTTTATTGTGTATTGTATTATAGTTGCGAATTCTCTTTTGTTAAAGCTCCTTCGACTCTAACGAACACATTCTCGTCACGTATCTCGTGCTTCGCACTCGATTTGGTCGAAAATGCGAACTTTTCTACATTATGTTCAACTCTATTATATCAAATGCATAGTATATTTATTTCTGTACCTCGGTCTGGAACTGCTTATTCAGATATTGCAAAACAAACAATGAATTTTATTTTTAATGATTACTTTAATATTTGTTTCTTATTTTGCATCAAACTTTATACTCAGCTACCCTGAAAAATGTATCAATTCCTTATATATACCATTAAGCCATTTCCCTTTCGGGGTAGGCGTGACACTACCCGATTCGGGTAGTGTTTCTAGGTTGATAACTTAAATTTATTAAAAAAATTAAATTTATATTATTACAATTCATATTATGCATTGGCATTGAAACAAAGGTATTTTCATTATCTTGTTTTTATAATTGAAAAAAGGTTGCATCCTATTGAAAAAACAAATTTTTTATTAAACATTTTATTGCAACTTGTGTCGTTTTTCCATAAACTTAATTTGTTTATTTTCAATGTTATTTTTTACGATTTTAACTAAAAATATGCATCCTAGCGTAAGGTGGTTCTAAGCAAATTTTTGGATATAATTTAGGCGAAAAATTTTGTTAAATAAAATGTTATTGTACATAGCTTGTGTCGTTTTTCCAAAAATATAATTGTTTAAATTTCAATGTTGTTTTTTTACGAATAAATCAAAAACTCCACATCCCATCAAAAAATGTTTTATAACAAATTTGTAGCTTTTTTCTAATTGAACAACTTTTGTCTTATAATTTTTGTTGTAGCTTGTGTCGTTTGTCCAAAAATTCAATTTTTTTGTTTTTAATGTTGTTTTTTTACAAATAAAACTAAAACTATAAGGCCTATAAAAAAGTGATCCAAAACAAATTTGTGGATCTTTTTTCAATGCACAATTTTGGGCTTTTCTTTTTTTAATCTCGCATAGTTTGACCGCAAAATGGAATTTTTTATTTTTTATTTTTTTTTGTGCGATCAAAATTTGAATTTTGGATTTTTCAAGATTTTTCAAGTCTTTCTCTTGTTGAGTTTTTTCATATCGTGCGTTTTTTGGCTTAAAATTTTCATTTTCGTTTGTTTTTTTAATTTTGTAAATGCTATAACTTTGGTAATTTTTTTTTAATGAAAAAAGTCATTGAGATAAATTGTTTTTTTTTTAGTACTACGAACAGCCGTACTTGAACTATGAACACGTACATACATCCATACATGCATATATACAGTTATAATATATATATATATATATATATATATATATATATATATACATATATATACATATATATACATATATACATATATTTCGGTATTCGGTATTCGGTTTTGATTCCTTGGGAATCGAACCGAAGGGTCTATGACAAAGCCACCGAACGCGTCCTCGGGTTGCGGATAGAGGGTCCCTGTACCAAGGGTTTCTGCTGAATATGGTTACAATAAGTAATAAGCAGTCGCGGACAATTGTCCAGGGATGGTCCAGAAGGAATAACTCCTAAGCGAAGGCGTAACAACCGTGCAGAAAGGTGAATGGCACCTGGGTGAGGTGTCTTAAACGGTGACTCTAGGATACCGGACGACCTCTCAGAGTATCAGCCATATCCTTGCACGCGGGGCTCTACAAGGATGGACGAACCCTTTTCCCTAGCTGCTCGTGGGAACAACAATGACAACACCAAACATAGTTGCAGGAAGTGCGGTTCAAAACAATCGAACGCGCAGGGCTCCCCACAATGGGTCGGACAACAATGCCGACTACCCTAGAGTTGAGGGAGCCAATCAAGACGGAGTCAATGCGATTGACCGGCAGAATCTCATTACTTTTAAGTGGACGGATCGACTCAGAGACGACCTGCTGGAGTGCTATGACACCAGTATGGCCCCTGAACGAAAAGGTTACAAGGCGCGACTGCATGCTCTGTGGTGCGAGAAACACCCAGAGCTCTCGGATTTTTCGCAAAAACGTCTGCGAAACCGTGCCGAGGACCTCCGTAAAAGGGGTTATATAAGCGGAGCGCCTACACAACCGCAGCCAGAACAAGCCGGCAACAGAGAAAAAGAGGCGACACTGAGACCAACCTCGAACATGCATCCAATAGAGGAAGAACGATGCTTCAAGACCCGGAGAAACATCAACATTCAGGTTTCTCCCAAGCCCAAAGATCTGACTGAACTGGATTATGAGCTTCGTGGAGATTTTTTCGAAGAATCCGACCTCTGGACTATCAATTGTAATGTGTAAAATGCAGCGAGAACTTTGGCAGATACAAACCGTAAAACAAAACCAATGGTTGATCATAAGACCAAAAGACGAATGCATCAACTTAGCACAAAGATAGGCTGGGCAAAACAGTACGCATCCCGCATTCAGTGTGTGATTGACTACATAACATCTGGCAGGACTTTCACTGCCAAGGTTCGACAGTTCGCGCGCGAACTGCGGATCCGCCATCACACAATAAACAAGCCAAAGCTACTGACCATCAGGCAGCATATTGTTGACAGAATCCGAGTACAGAGGAGGTCGAAGCATTTTGGAGAGAAGCCTACGAAGTCCAACATCCACTTGAAGGAGGCTCAAAGTACATAAATAGCTTCAAGGAGTTGTGCAATGCCCTCATAACAGCTGAGGAGAAATGCCCACCTATCACTACCGAGGAGGTGAAAAACGAATTAAGAGGCATGAAGAAACATACCGCTCAGGGACCAGATAGTATCAAGACCTTTTGGTGGAAGAAGTTTCCTTCAACCCACCAGCATCTGGCCCGAATTTTCACCTCATATCTACATTCGGAAGAGCCTATTCCGGGGTGGTTGGTGGAAGGGCGCACAGTGCTCCTGCCGAAGACGGGCAACTTAGCTGAAATTACAGACCAATAACTTGTCTCAACACACTGTATAAGATCTTCACAGCTATCCTAAATGATAGGATTGTTCGGACAATTGGACCTGTATGGCGAGAGATGTATGAACAACGTGGCTCAAAGAAAGGCGTAGCAAGATGTCGGGAGAACGTGCTCATCGACAGATGTGTCTGTAAAGACGCAGCATCGTATCATCGATTATTATCGATGGCCTGGATTGATTAGCGGAAAGCTTTCGATTCAACCTCCCATAGACTTATTATCTGTCTGTTGGAAAGCGTAAAGGTTCATCCACACATCGTGAGGTGCATAGAGACATTGATGCCGCTTTGAAAAACCAGATTTACTATCTCATCTGAAAAACATCGTGTGATCACTAACACTATCACCTTTCAGAGAGGTGTGTTTCAGGGTGACACCATGAGCCCTCTCCTCTTTTGCCTCACATTATTGCCCCTATCTCTCGAACTTCGCCATTCCGAATGGTATCTCTGCGGCAAACCTGGAAATCGAAAGCATAAGGTCACTCATGTATTTGACATGAATGATCTTAAGATCTATGCTAGGAATCAAGAAAAACTACATCTAGCTCTAAAAATTGTCAAAGAGAACACTCAAGAGATTGGAATGGAGTTCGGGTTAGAGAAATTCGCCAAGGTTAATTTTAAGAAAGGGAAACTTAATGGCATCAACGAAGATCCTGAGCTCGTTGACAGAAGCGCTATACGACACCTTTGCGCTAGAGACCTATACACACCTAGGCGTGCCACAGAGCCGCATTCAGGACGTGACATCTATTAAGGATACTCTCCGATGCAGATACAAACGTCTCATCCGACGGATATGGTCTTCCGAACTGTCGGCGAGGAACAAAGTATCTGCAACGAACATGCTTGCCGTCCCTGTAGTACTCTATTCATTTGGAGTAGTTCCATGGACGAAGGACGAGCTCAGATCCCTCGATATCGGGTCCCGAAAGGTTATGCACATGAACAAAAGCATGCATCTCAAGTCTTCTGTTCCACGACTTTACATCTCACGCCGTCAAGGTGGTCGTGGAATACTGAATCTTGAATGTCTTCACAACAGGATCATTCTGAGTACAGCACATATGGTCGCAAATGGACAAGAACCTCTTCTTAAAATGGTCAGGAAACACGAAGAAGTGGGCAAAAGGGCGTTTCTGTACAAAACAGCGGAGGAGGCTGCTGAAACACTTGGCCTTGACTTCAATATTAGGGGTGAGCAAAATGCATCAAATCTTATCCATCTTGAATAATCACTCCTGAAGGCCCGGATTAAGAAAGCACAGGAGAAAAACTTCCACGAACAGCTCCTCGGCAAGAGGATGCACGGCATCTTCTACAGAAATGTGGAAGATCAGTCGATGTCGTATGAGCTAACATGTGCTGGCCTTAGATCACCCGGATTGAAGTCGGGCACGGAGGGCTTCATTTTGGCATGTCAAGACGGTGTCATTTCCACTCTAGCATACCGTTGCCACATTTTGAGCCAAGACATTCCCGACGATAGCTGCAGAGCGTGTCATGCACACCCCGAGCATCTAGGACACATACTATCTAGTTGTCCAACCCATGCGGGAACGACCTACATCCAAAGGCACAATGCGGCACTAAGAGTGCTTCATTACCATCTCTGTCACTCTTATGGCATTAGCCCAAATATCTCGCCGCTAAACGCTGCTTGAGAAATAGAGTCAATTGTCGAAAATGAGAAGTGCCGAATATACTGGAACTTCATATTCTCGACAACTGTTTCTGTTGCGCACTCGAGGCCTGACATAGTTCTCCTTGACTTTGAGAAACGTACCATGTTCGGTATCGAATTTTCGGCACCAGCTGACAAAAACGTCACAGCCAAGGAGAAAGAAACGAAAGAGAGGTATAAAGACCTTATAAGGGAGTTGCGACGTTATAGCCGGAATATTCTGTTAAGCTAATCGTTTTGATCATCGGCGCTCTTGAAAGTGCCAAGGTTTCATTGGTTAATAGCCTGAAAAGCATCCCTGCGTGTCAACAAAATGCTGAGACACTTGCGGGGAAAATTCAGAAGGCGGTCGTCCTTGGGTCGCTCTGTGTTCTCAGGGTGCACGAGACTTTTACCGGGTCATCGTATTGAGTTCGTCGCAGACTGTAGCCACCTATCTCACGGTCGTGAGACGTGGTTACAGCTGAAATTTTACCGCGATTTCGCTGGGAGCAGGTGCAATTTTTCAGATTAGCACCCGCTTCCGGCGAAATCCTGCAGTTGTCCTTATGACAAACTTTTAACTATATATAGTTATTTAGTTAGTATTAAAACGGGCGGGAAGCCCATTGGAGCTCCCCTGGCGCTCAATCTATAAAGCCGATTGTGCCACATCCTTAACTATTTGCTCTCAGTAATTGACTCCAGACCTCTCTGTGAAGCCTAGTATGTCAATCACTGATCACGTTGTAATTTCCTCAGGTTCCATAAAATGGGCTTCAAGGGTCCTTATGCCTTTCTTGGGTAAACCCAGGATTTCCCTGGCACTGCTCATTCTGTACGTATAGCCCAGGATTGATTTCGCCTGCTGGCAACCCTGGATTTGTGCCCAGTATACCCGGTGCTTTGTTCGGATCCAGCTTATGATGGCAATCCCGATGCAGCAAGACGCTAGTCCCAGTACCGGTTCTGGTCCTATGTATTCCCTTGCTGCGCCGCGTTTCGCTAGCTGGTCTATCTTTTCGTTGCCCTGGATCCTCAGTGTTACCAGGGACCCAGATGAGAAACACTGATTTTTTCTGCACACCGGCTCCCAGTAGAACTGCGGTAAATCATATTTATGGCCACGTCTTATGACCGTGAGATGGGTGGCACGATGAAATTACGACGATAGGCTGGCGAAACCCTCGTGTGTCTTGAGGATACGAAGCGACCCAAGGATGACATCTTTCTGCATCCATCTCACAAGTGCCTTGACACATTTTTGACACGCGGGTATGGCTTTAAGGTTACTAACCAGTGATAGTTTCGCACCTCCCCCCCGCCCGCCTCATATATATGCAGAGTGTCCCAGTATTCAAAAATCATTTTTGTATTTTTGAATTCTAACAAAAAAATAGCGTCGAAAATAATTATAAACAAATTTTGCTAAAGTTAATCATTACCGAGTAATTAACAACTAAATATTAACCAATCAGAAACACGCGTTAGATGGTCGGCAGTTCATGTGCCATCGACAAGAGTGTGTGCATAAACAAGTTCAGTTCGTATAATTTCTCCTCCGTTCGCTTTTCCAGTAGGTTGTGACAGTCTGGTGTAACTTCACACGTCAACGAGATACAAAAATTAAAAAATATATTTTCCACAGTCAACCAAATTAGACAACATTCTCATGAATTCTGTAGAATTCCCTTGAATTCTGTAGAGTTTTCAAGAAGTCAGTAGAATTCTCCTGAATTGTGAAGAATTCTTCTGAATTCAGCAGAAGTGTCTTAAAATCAGCAAAATTCTCTCTAATTCTGTGGGACTCTTTTGATTTCAGCAAAATTCTTTTGAATTTAGTGGAATTCTCTTGAATTTGGAATTCTCTTGAATTCAGTAGAATTATCTTGAAATATGTAAAATTCTCTTAAACTTCGCTTCATTCTCTTAAATTCAGTAGAATTCCCCTAGGCTGGGCAGAATACTCTTGAATTTAATCAAATTATCGTGTTTTCTTTCAAATTCAGCAGAATATTCTTGAAATCAGCAAAATTCTTTCGAATTCAAGAGAATTCTCTGGAGTTCTATAAAAATATCTCGTAAATTCAGTAGAAATCTCTTTATTTATGCATTGTCTCCAAATCTGTATAATTCTCTTTAATTCTGTATAATTCTCTTCAATTCAGTAGAATTCTCTTACGTTTCGCAGAATTCTCTTGAGTTGAACAGAATTCTCTCGAATTTAGTAGAATTCTTGTGCAATCTGTAGAATTCTCTGGAATTGAGTAGAACTTTCTTGATTTCCCTAAAATTATCTTAAATTCTGTAAAAAACTCTTGAATTCTGTAGAATTATCTTTAATTCTGTAGAATTCTCTTGAACACTTTTGAACTTATAACAAATTATTTAACGCTTCTGAATTCATTAGAATAAGCTTTGATTTATTTTGAATTCATTAGTCTTTCCAATTTTTATTGTTGTAAATGTTACAAAAAATGTCGATAAAATTCCATTGAAAAAATGCGACACGCCAGAGTCATAATTAAATGCTTGATGATTTCAGTGCACGCATTTAACAAAAAGTACCAAGTTACTTGTTCCGGGTGCATTTTAAAATGCAAACATACGCCCGCAGAAATCCCTCTGATGACGTACATGCAGAGATGATTTTATTGCCTTGTAATGAGGTTTCTTTATTTAGCATGATAAAAGACGTCATCAAACTCATTCGACCACGGTGCTCTGCCTAGATAAAAATCATGCTAAAAAAGAAATACCTAGTAATTTTCCATACATATGTGCACAAATGAGGCGAACACACCCCTGATGAAAATCTTTTGACGATGCCTAAAAATAGGATAAACGCTTTAACTAGAGCGTCGTCAAATTTGGCTGACTAGGATCTTTTTCGCAAATTAAGAATAATCACCCCAAACACCTTCAGGAGACTTGAGTAGATGTCTGGGGTGATTATTTGTAATTAAAAATTGTTTGGCTCTTATAGTTGCAGGCAGCTGAGATGAGGTTTGATAAATGTACCAGGAGTAATTTTTTGGGGTTGCTGAAAATTACAATGAGGATGAGGATATAAACTAAAGTCTTGGCAAGGTGCCTGGAATGACTATTTTTCAGTTCAAATTTTTTTCCCGTTTTAGTTGGAGGCAGCTCAGAAGGGGTTTGTTAAATGTACTAGGAGTGTTTTCTTAAGGCTTTTGAATATTCCCAGCGGACAGGTTCTGTAAATGTTACATAACAAAAAGGGAACATTTATACATAACATTGGTACAATCGTGTGCCATAACAATTACAGAACATAAAGGTCACACTGTTCTGTAACGCTGTTACTGTAAGGATACGTATCAGTTCTATAATTCTGTGATGTAACTAATATAGAACAGAGTAATGGAACTGTTATGTCACTAGAATGTCACACGTGTTCCAAGAACGAAACATACTGGTCACATTGTTCTGTAACGCTGTTACTGTAAGGATATGTAACAGTT
>CAKNYM010041613.1:72099-86060 GCA_932195095.1 Andricus curvator
TGTTTTACCGACCAAAGTGTCACAGAACTGTCATAGCTATACTACTAATTCTGCCTAACTCTAGAGAATTCTCTTGAATTCGGAAGAATTTTTCTGATTTCAAGAATATTCTGCTGAGTTCGAAAAAAAACACGATAATTTGGCTAAATTTAACAGAATTCTGCCAAACCAAGAAGAATTCTATCGAATTTAAGAGAATTAAGAACTTCAAAAAAGTATTTTTTCATCTCAGTCAATACTGCCAAGTAGTTGTGAAATTTGGACTACGACTTTTTTACATGGGACTTTACAAAACTAACTAAAGTTTTTTGTGGCAATATTTAATACCTGAAATAAAACGAAACTACCAATTTCAAAGATCAAGTATGATATTTGTAGTGTATATACATTTTAAACCGTAAAATATGTATTCTGCAGTGTTTCCGAGTTGAGCGAGTAGAATATTTAATTATGAAACTATTTTAAAAATATTAAGAGTGGACGTGGAAATCTTTGTAAAAATGTAAGGTATTTTTTTCGACAAACAAATAATATTCTTGTGTTTATATGAAAACTAACACAGGAATAAAATGTATTATTTCTAATTTTTTCTTAGGTTTTTTAAAGTGATGCTTTTCGAGTTCTATCTTAAAATATGAGTTACCGAGTCGAAACAAAACTTCAGGGACAGACTTTTAAGCATAATTAGACACCCTTCAGTACTGATAGATTTATCTCTTTTTATAATGCTGAGATTCCTTAAATTAATACAAACAATTACTATAAGCATTCTTGGAAACTGATACGGACTCTAAAAAAAAATTTAATTCGGAAAAGTGTTTCTTCTTACGACCGTTACGATAAACTATTCCAGGAAATTAATTATAGGCCAATAATGAATTTTTTTGCGATTACAGAAATAATAATAATAAGAAAATAACCCTGGTGAAAATTTGGGAAAGGAAATTTCTACCAGGCAATTATAGAAAAGCATAATATTCAATATTTAAATAATTAGTGCAAAAATTAGAAGAAAGTATTAATCATTTATTTTCAAAGTACAGTAAACTTCCTTTTATTCTACAGTTTGCTTATTCTACAGTTCCCTTATTCTACATCCCCTATACACGCTTATTCTAATTTGAGCAGTTTCGTCACCTCCTACCACGTTCCCTGTACGGGCTGTACGGCCACGCCCGCGTCAGTGCCTGACCAATTAAAAAAAAGCGGGCCGAAGAGCTGGAAGGTTCGAATTGAGTAGTTTTCCATTACCTCATGGGAATGCAGACAACTTTCTCGAGAAAATATGCTAAACGTAAAAGTCATAAATGTACAAATAGTAATATTTCTCATGTGTAGAATGTATTTTCTCAACCATGTTCCATCCTTTTCTCGATTCACGACCTTTCAGTGTCACGAAATAAAATGGAATATCCCAAATGGCAAGTTAGTGGTACTCTAATCTCAAATTTCGGACAGTTGATTGTATTTCGTGAAAATGAAAGGTCGTCAATCGACAATAGAATGGGGCATGACTGAGAAAATAGATTTTAGACTTGAGAAATTTTACGATTCAGACCTTCATCACTTCCCTGGCAGAACGGCTGAACGCTAGCGTTACGCTACAGCGTAACTATAAAGTAACCCTAAAGTAATCTCAAAGTAATCTCGAATTATAATGAATAAAAGAAACAAAATAAATATCTTATTTGTTGCAATTATAATTGTACGTTAAAATTTACGTTAGAAGGTAATGCCGCAATTGCAATAAGTTTATTTTTTAGCCTTAGAAACTAAAAAAACATAGTGGTAGATGCGCTGGAAGTCGCCTCTAGCAGACCTTCAATGACAGCCACTATATTTTTTTTAAATTTCTAACGCTAAAAAATAAACTTATTGCAATTACGGCATTACCTTCTAACGTAAATTTTAATGTACAATTATAATTGCAACAATTCAGATATTTATTTTGTTTCTTTTATTCATTATAATTCGAGATTACTTTAAGATTACTTTAGGGTTACTTTATGGTTACGCTGTAGCGTAACGCTTGCGTTCAGCCGGTCTACCAGGGTTACCTTTACGTTTAGAATATTTCCTCCAAAAACTCGTATGCAGTTGCAGTCTGATGAGGTAACCTTCCTGACGGTTGAAATTTCCACCTATTATAGCATTCTATACTTGAAAATTATTAATATTCAGACCTTGTAACTTACTTTTACGTTCAGAATATTTTCTCCAGAAGCGCGTGTGCAGTTGCAGTCCCATATATGCTAACCTTCCTGACGGCTGAAATTTCTACCTAGCCGAACATGACAATGACGTCATGTTGCAATATGCCGCGAAATATTTGAGTCGCTTTTTGAATTATTATATTGATTATTAGATGGCAAATTGTACTATTTCCAGGGAATGTGGTATTTTTTACAATATTCGAAGATTTCATATTACTTTTTGCAAAAATGTGACATACATGGAAATGATATTTTATTCTTATTTATACTTTTGTGTTCGGCCTTATGTTATTTGTAGTATGAAAAAAGTCGTCATGTTTCGAAATTTTAGCCTCAATTGTTAGTTTTGAATTAAAATAATATTTCAAAAACCTGGACACCAGGAATAATATTTTAAACCAAATTTTTCTGTGTTCAACCCTTCAAATAGTTTCTGCATCACTAAAATTTCATGGAATAGCAATGCACATAAACACGAGGCAGAAAGAATAACTTATTTTATATAAAATCATTTTTTATATTTTCTTATAATCAGAATATACATTTGAACAATTTACACTTTTCTTATTAGGAAAAATGTTGGAATGTGGGAATGAGTATCAACTTGAGAGAGTTTTTATGCTTTTTTGCTCCTTAGGTCAAAATTGATCAAATTAACTACTGGTGAAATTTGAAAGATCCTATTAGCAAAACGTGAGCCATACAAAATTATTACAAAATTACTCGAGGAATTTTTCGAAAAATTATTTGAGATATTTTCTAATTCAAAACTTGTGTCAAAAATGAATACATCAATAAAAAAAATTCTGCTCATTGATGGTTTTTATTTATAACAATTGTTATGAACAATAAAGAAGGAGAGTTTATAGAGCAGAAACAATTATGTTATGAATGGTGCATATAGGTTTTGCAACAGTTTTAGGGAAAATTTTGACAATGTTTGGCCTGGATGATTTTTTATTAACAAATGAAAAGTCCAGATGATTTTCGCTTAGAAATAGAAACTGAAGGGCCACACTGCATACGGGCGTAAGTGTCAAATTTCGGAAATGCATTTTATTAGACTAAAATAATTTTTTTAACCTAACTCATATTTTTTGTATACGATTATGGCACAGTTCGATTTAGAAGTGGGTCAAAATCCATGTTTGGTATTTTTTTTATAAAGTAATTTAATCTTTTTGTCTGTTTTTTCACCATTCAATAGAGCTAAGTAGTAGCTCGAAACAACTTTTTTGTTTTTTTATTAATTCAAAAAATAAAAAAGTTATGCAACTCTTTGTGTGTCCATATTTCCGTTTTTGAGGACGCACCGCACCATTGATAAGGGGTTTTCTCGGATGTGGCTGCTTCTTTCGGGATGTTCCTTTCGCGGTTAGATGAAGTTAAGTAATAGCTACAAATATCTTTCTTGTTTTTTTTTTCAAATTCAAAAATAAAACAGTTACACAACTTCTTACGTGTCAAAGTTTAAGTTTTTTGGGACGCACCGATATTTGACAAGGGCTTTCTCGCACATAGTTATTTTTTTATAGCGCTGTTTTTGCGATTCGATAGAGCCAATCAATATATCTCGAAGGTACTTTCTTGTTTTCATTTTCTTAATTCAAAAATAAAAAAGTTATGCAACTCTTTATGTATCAAAATCAGAATTTTTTGGGGCGCGCTGTTCCTTTGACAAAGGTTTTATCGGAGATGGATGCTTCCTTCAGGATCTTCCTTTCTCGGTTCGATAATGCCTAACAGTTCCTCGCACCGTTTTCACATTTTTTGTTTAAAATTAAGTGCGTAAAAGTTAGACGGTTTTTTGTTTCTCCTGTAAAATTCGGGTTTTGGCACTTACGCCCGCATGCAGTGTGGCTCTTCAATTCTCAACAGCAATTTAAGAAAATAAGTTTTCATTCGAATGGAAGATTTCGTTTCGCTTTCAACAGATTTAACGGCGATATAGACAATGTACATTCCACAAGTTTTTAATCTTTCTGAGAAAACAGTTTATCCTACAAAAAAAGTGCAAAAGAAAGTTTCATTGTTGCTCAGAGATGCTAAAAAAGTTTTATTTTATATTTTTGTTAATATATAATTAAATTGTAAAAAAAATTGTTGAAACAAAATCTGACCAGGATTTTGATAGAAAAGAACCAAGATATTCGTAATCAGGGGAATATTTTTGATCGATTTAACTTTTTGTTACATACGAATTGATATATTGTTAAATGTTATTCATGGTGAAGCCATGAAAAAGCCTTATGAAAGAAATGTTTTAATTCTTTTATTTTTTCTGGTGCGAAGGTTTTAAATTTTTCATCTAGTATCTATTATATATTTTTTCCTATTGCATGCAGGATGTTCCAAAATTGTAGCAATCGTTGAAAAAAATGTTCAGGGACACAATTATGCTCTTATAGCTTTCTGTTCCTAAGAAGTCGTACTTTTTATGACTTTTACCAGCGCTAAATACTTTTTTTTCAATCGAAAACTGAATAAGAGTTTTTTCCTTTATATTAGCTACAATTTTCGTTTATAAGATATTTCTCTACAACTAATATGTATATATAAAGAATCAAAAACTACTGAAATCTTAATTTTTACGTAAATTGGATGCTCGCAATCTCTAAATAATTTTTTAAAAATATGAAAATATGAGAGAGTATTTTCTCATCCAGAGATACAAACTGTCGCGATGCGCCCGCTGAAATATAAAAGCAAGTTTTTTGTGAACCACCCTAATTAGTATATATGATGGGAGGATTACATAAAAAGTTAATTGTTTTTTTTTTCGAAACTATCTATTAAAGTATCATTTTCAAAATACATTACTGAATAAAAAGTCTTGCATTTGATTTAGCTTCTTGAAGTCATCGCTTCAACATTGACCATTTCCTACGCACTACTCGCGAACATTAAAAAAATGTTCGTAAATTTGTTGCGGGTTGCTCGTGGTTTTTGCGCTAAGCTGAACTGTGGCTCTACTTTCTACATCTTCTATTGCGGATTGGCGGTCATCAAACTCGGCTTTCTGGAAACAAAATCATATTTATGAACAAATTGTTTATTTGAACAACTATTTTTCCAAGTAATATATCGTAATGATACCTCATTTCGAGCGTAAAACGCGTTCTCCATAATGTCCTTGTCCGTGAGAGTTTTGCAACTCTCTAGGTTTTTCTGATCTTGGAACAATACCTCAACATCCTCATTCGAATGAATTTCAGAGGAAGTAACCAAATTCGACTAGCCTGTGACATCTGTTACGATGGGATCGGACACTTTCACAACCGGAGTCTGGTCCCCTAGCAATTTTTTCCAACATTTGGAAATGTTTATCTCAGGAACATTGTTCCAAGCGCTTGCTACGGCAAAAGTCGTGTCAAGTAGTGTCCAACTTTTCGCGAAGTTGACAATATTTTCAGATTTATCGTCAGATAATAATGCCCTGATCCATCGGCTGAATCAAAGAAGTCACGTTTGGGGGAAGATATAATACTCTGAATTGAGGATCAATTTTGTTTAACTCTTCTTCCGATGAATGACAGGGCGCGTTGTCTAATATTAACAAAAACTTCTCGTTTTGATCTGGGTTTCTTGCTTTCACAGCCTTTATAAAAACGGTTTTGTACCATTCGACAAAAATTTTTCTTAGAGACAAAAAACAATTGACTTTTTATAAATGTGTGAAGAAAACAACAGTAAAATACGTAAAGGTTTTCAAAAAGTACAAGTCTTCATTATATTATACATTAGAGTTGTAAATAATGCACTTTGCATCAGATTTTTGAAATTAGAACGAGAAGTAGAGAGACTGAAACCTGTCGGAAGATTGAATGTTTTGAAAAATGCAAATGAATGAAATATTTGTCATTATCTAATTAGCTTCTGTTAAACACATTTACAAAAAATAGTTCACGTGAATTACTGTAAAAAATTAAATTAATAATTAATCTATTAAAGTAATTAAATTACTGTTGCTCGTGAATTATGACTGAGAGTCATAAAGTAAAAAATATAACAAAACGCAAAAAGAATTTTTTTCACATAAAAAACGTAGCGTACATTTTCGATTACTGTCAGTTGAAAAGGTAATGTTGTCATTCACGCTCTACTTTGGCTCGCGTGGTTTACTGACAATTCAACAGTTCAAAAACATCTCGTTTTGGCAGATTTTCCTATTATAAGAAGCGGAATTTTGTGTGATCCTGTAGCGTTGGCGCAATTCATGATCGTAACTCTTTCTTTATTTTCTGTGAAGCCAGACGCGCATTTTTCCTCCGCAAATACAAGGGTTTTGGCTGGCAGTGATTTGTGGAGAATTCCAGTTTCGTCCGCATTATACACGTTGTCCAAGGAGTATCCATTGTCGACAAGAAATTGTCTAATTTCGGACTGGGCGTTGTCAGCTGATTCAGTGTCTGCAGATAACTTTTCTTCAGCCTTCTTCAGTCTTATTTCTCGCATCCCATGTCGGACTTTGAACTTTTTTAACCAGCCATCGCTGGGTTTAAATTAATTGTTTCTTATGTATATTCAATTTAAAGCTTTCATAATTTTCTTCCTTATTTTTCTTATCGCACTCTGTCGATTCAGTTTCTTTTTCCTTAGATTTTTCTTTTCGTCTGCCTCTGTCTCCATTTTTATAAGTTCTTCGTTCATCATTAAAGCCTTCTCTCGTATCAACGGTCGATTTATTGTAATACCCTGTCTCCGTTTATGTTTTATCCACTCAAAGAGCGCACGTTCTAGTACAATATGTTGCCCTTTGGCTAGTCTACTTTTTTTTTCTTAAACATCTTTCGGCATTCAAGTACTGGTCTTTTTTTTTAAGTATGTAAATTACTGACGGTTCCTTTCGAGTTTTACCTAGAATGATCCGTATGATTACAATAGGCCATAACTAACAAACATTATTCAAATATTTTTAGAAAATTTACCTTTTATTTAAAACTCATATTCTGATGTTGAAAAGTCAAACTGAAATCTTTTTTGGATGAAAATTCTACTATTTTTTGGAAGATTTGTATTTTTGATTTGAAAATTCATCTATTTCAGTAGAAATTTCATCTTTCTGGAACAAAAATGCAACTTTTTGGTTAAAAACTCAACAATTTTGTTAAAAAGTCATCCGTTGGTCTCGAAAACTCAACTTTATTTGTTGAAAATTCAACTTTTTTGTTGAAAATTCAACTATTCCGTAGAAAATTGATTTGTTAAGAAAAATTCATCTTTTAGTGTTCCAAAATTTACTAGAATCTTTTTGGGATGACAATTCAACTATTTTTTTGAGACTTTGTCTTTTTAATTATAAAATATATCTATTTTAGTAGAAATTTCATCTTTCTTGGATAAAAATGTAACTATTCTATTGAAAATTAAACAATTTGGTTGAAAATTCATTCTTCTTGGTTGAAAATTCAACTGCGTTGTTGAAAATTCATCTCTTTAGTTGAAAGTGTAACTTTTTTTTTGAAAACTGCTCTTTTTTAATTGAATATTCAACTGCCTGGGTAAAAGTTGAACAACTTTGTTTAGAAAAAAAATTATGAAGGTTTCTCTCTTTGGTTGAAAATTTCACTATTTTGTTGAAACTTAATTTTTTTTCTGAAAATTCCTATTTTCTGGTTGCAAATTAAATTTTTTTACAGAAAATTCGTCTTTTGGCTTCAAGGTTCAAAGTGTACTTTTTGCATTAAAACTTCTTCAAAAATAAAAATACATGTTGCGTTGAAAGGTTTTCTTCAAAAGCTCATTTTTAATATGTGTATGTAGTGATAAAAAGATAGGTAATTAAGAATCAGATTACTGACTCTTTGTACTTGCCTCCCATCTTCTTTTTTTTTAATTGCCTAACCTCTTACATTTTTTTAACCTTTTTCTGACAAACTTTCTCTTCAGAAAAGTTTTTAACATTTGGGAGAAAATGACTTACCTTCACAAATGACAGCCCAACAAGTTAGAAAGTATGACGACCTGCAAATTTTTCTAAAACAAAGACCAGACCAATGTCTGGTGCTTTGCGCCAGGCACCTATGGAGACGCCACTGGATAACATTTAATGAAATAGTTTCAGATTTAATAAAGACTTGGACGAGGGATTCCGGGGGGGACGGACACTGAGCAAGGATAAGCAATAACGAGAATTATTCTATCATTTTGGTAAAAGAAACAAAAGAATACTTATTTATCAAATTTAAATTCCATTAATTTTACGGCAAAGACTTAGTTATAAATGAAATATAATGATTCAATTTTTTAAAACCCGATTATGATATAATTTCAATATTTAAATGGAGCAGAAAGAGAGAAGATATCGAGAGAAGAAGAAAGCATATCACCAACCTGAGTTTTCCTTCCTTTAAAAAAAAAACGATTCGTTCCAACAAGTTTTTTAAATAGTGCAAAAGTCTTAGTTAGCCAATTCGGATTCAAAAATGGTAATATATAGTTCCTCGAATATTGTTTCCAAAATTTTTATGAGCGTACAAGTTGCCACTAAGATGGCCACACACAGTCTCGTCTTTCCCGCTCTCCAACGCGTTGTTCCTTCCTCACCGAATGTAAAACTCGTTGAAAAGGACATCGATGCGCCGTCTGGCGTCATGAGAGTTGAACCTTATAGTACTTGGGTGGTAAGAGATATAGTTCGCTGAGCAAGTGCAGTCCGCAAGGAAGACATCGACGAGTCGCCTTTTGTCAAGACGACTGAACCTCATGTTCTTCGGGTGATGAAGGATGTACTTCACCGAGTACGTGACTTGAGTGCTAGCAAGTTGTTGTTAATTGTGAGAGATTGTTAACAAGTGGAGTTAACAATCTGTAATATCAGGTCAAACCCATGTCAAATTTTTGATAGGCAGACTAAACCCTCAGGAGATGAGTGGAAACTATGCAACGCAGAGATTGAGTAGAGTGAAGTTAGAATTTTTCGTTGCAGGCTAGGAATCCCTTGGAGCTGTCAAAATACGGCGAGGAACATCGTCGTCCAGGTAATTAAGAGAGCTTAACTAAAGGAGTGCAAATACTTGATACCTCTCTCTCTCTCTCAATCATGTCTTATGAGATACAGTTCAAAAATAATTCGTTCTTAAAAATATAAACCCTATTACATGTTGAAAAAGAAATTATTTTTTATTATTATACCATTAAGCCATTTCCCTTTCGGGGTAGGCGTGACTTGCTCGGTTGGAAAATAGTTGTGTGTAGAAGGGTATATAGGTATAAGGTTGTGAGGGATCTCGCAAATTAAAGGATGGGAAGGATTTGGAGCGTCGAGAGAACGGGTGAAGTCAATCATCATTACACAAAATGATATTACAGGTTGTTTATTATCAAACTTACAAGGTTGGAGACTCCGAACAGTCTCTTCTCTCCAAAGCCCGAGCCGAGCGGCGAAGCCAAGAACGGGCGAGCGATGGGGGCTGAATCCAGGCGATGAAGCCAAGATTCTGGAGAGCAGCGATTGGCGTTGCCTCGGAAGTGAAGTCGTTGAGGATGAGGTGACGTCGTTGGGGATACACTCACGGGGTGTTAAATCTCAAGGAGGTATTACCGGGTTACGGTGCAGGTAGCACAAGACTAACGAGACTGACGATCGAGGACCAGGATTTGGGTATTAGAACCAGGAAGTTAGTCCTCTCCCCATTCCTGGTTCTAGGTCTATAGGGTCGTATATTACCGGGGTGCTTGTAACTTTATTACAACCTTCCCCCCTCTGTTTGGGACGAGGTTCATTGTTTTAACAATTCCTCGCACCTATCCAGTTCTTCGCCGATTGTAAATAAGGATTCTTCCTCTGTGATGTCCAGTTCTATGTAAGAATTGTCCTCTTGGTCATCTTTGTCTATTTGTTCTTCTTCTTCTTTTTGGTTAGATTTTCCTTCCCTCAGTTGTGTCAGTTCCTCTTTACTCAATGTTATTTTCAGGAGGTCCTCAAATTGTTGGTGTGTTTCCATCCAACCGCCTTTGATGTATTTTGTTTTTGTCGAATCCGGAACCGTGTGGTAATTTTTGATCCGATTCGACATTTCCTTACCGTATGTGTCATGAAAAATATACAGTTCCACTTGAACCATCCTCTCGCAGTGACGACATTTCCACACTTTGATGTCTTCCATCTTTTTCTTGCTGAAACAAATTGAAGAAAATTCCTACCGCTCAAAAAAAAAATGAAATAAAAAATTACTTTAAAAATATTATTTTCTCTTAATTCTGCTTTTGCGTATCCTACTTCAATAATAATCAAATTAAACGTCTCAGTTCTGACTATTTTCTTATAACTTCTTAACTGAAATATCTGTTATTTTAGTTGTTTTATTTCCAGATGAGTGTCTTCTTCCGACGTTTCCTTTCTTTGGCTTTTCTTGCTGAAAATTGACTTATATCTAAATTCTACTTTATTTTAATCGAAATTCGATCTTGGCCTCTTATAGCCATATTTACTTTTATCACATTTTATCGCATTTTCAAAATCTAATAATATTATTTTCAATACTACTATATTATTGGTTCTATTAATAACTGTTGTGTTTGTGAAAGGTATGAAATTATTTTTTCGGTAGTGTTTGTGTGTAAGTCCAAAAAGAATTTTATTTAATTATGAATTTTAGACGTCCGTATCCAAGTCTGTTGATGAATCCTCCTTTAAGCCTTCAATTGGCAACAATATTTTTTTTTGTTCATCAGCCTTTATTCTTATCTTTTTAGCCTCCTTCATTTTCTTGAACTTTTTCTCCCGTTCTTTCTTCCTTAAAATCCTTTCTTCTTCCAACTTAGCTTCTCTCCTTGACCTTGGCCGTATGATTTTCTTGTTTCTTCTGATAATTTTTTGATTCTCTCATCCCCCCTTCTAGATCCAAATTCGTCAAACATCTTATATTTTGTTTCCAATTTGATTCTTTCCCTAATTTTTCTTATTTCTCTGTACATCTCTCTATCCGTCTCTGCTTTTCTTCTCCTGTCGATTTCTCTTAGTCTCACTCTCTTTTCTTCTACCGTCTCCGTAGATGGTGGTTGAAGGAGATCTACCCATTTTTTGCAAGTGTGGGTACGCAGTTCTTCCCCACAAGGACAAGGAGGCAATCTCTACATTTCAACTCCAGTAATTTTGGGTCCATTTTCCTGTAAATTATATGTTTTCCGGTTTTTGTTGTTTTATGTAGGTGTAAGTGTTTCTGTCATTTTTGTCAGTCTTTAACGTTCCAATTACCTAATGATTTTCCATTATCTGTTTTTATTTCGTAAATTGTTGGTGAAATTTTTGCTTCAATAAAAAATGGTCGATCGAAATTTTTATTTAATTTTTTAGCTATTCCTTCCCCTTTATTTGATAAAATTTTATTACTTGTTAGAACTTGCTGTCCAATTTCAAAACTTATGGGCCTACGTCTGAGATTGTAATATCTAGATTGCGTTTCATTTGCGGTATCTAAATTTTTAACTAGTTCTTCTCTAATTATTTTTAATTTTCGCATTCTATCAGCCCATTTTTCGGACTCTACCTAAATTTAAAAAAGCTGGTGTGAAATCTGTTGAAGAATGTTCACTTGTATTTAATGCGAATTGTAAATCATCTAAATTTTTGTCCCATGTTTTATGGTCTTTCTCTAAATATGCTTTTATTGCCGTTTTAATTGACCTGTTGCATCTTTCGGTTGGATTTGCTTGTGCGTGATATTTTGGAGTTTTTGTATGTCTAATACCAAATGTTTTAGTTAAATCAATTATTGATTTATTTACATATTCTTTCCCGTTATCTGTAAACAAAATTCTAGTAGTTCCCCATTTTGAAATTATGCGTTTATGAAATTCTTTTCAACTGTCGAAGCTAATTTATTTTCAACTGGAATTATTTCTACCCATTTAGTAAACATATCAACGAAAACTAGAATATATTGATTTCTTGACTTTGTCATCGGTAGTAGGCCCATCATATCAGATGCTACCACTGTCCACGGTTGTTCAATTATTCTCTTTCCCATTAAAACTATTTGATTATTTACCTTTGGTTTTATTCTCTGGCAAATTTCGCATTCTTTTACGTATTCTAATGTTTCAGAATACATTCCAGGCCAAAAATAATTTTCAGAAATTTTTGCGTAGGTTTTTTCCATACCTAAGTGACCTGCTTACTTATTATAATGATTCTCAATTAAAACTTGTTCTCGTAATTCTTTTGGTATCGTTAATTTCCACGGGTTGCTATCTAAATTTAAGCTTGATTTTAAAGGGTCGGGTCTATAGAAGTACAATTGGTTATCGCGTATTCTCCAATTTTGGTTTTCTTCTGGCGTATTTTTAACGTGTAGCATTTTAATTTTATACCAACTATCCTCAATTTCTTTAAAATCTTTTTCTTTGGTTTCTACTGCGCTTGCTAAAATACTAGAAATTTTTATTTCATTTTCATTTGATCTTGATAACGCATCTGGAACATGGTTTAAACTTCCTTTTCTATACATTATTTCATAATCGTACTCTAATAATTTCAAAGCCCATCTTGCTAATCGGCCAGTTGGATTTTTTAAATTATGAAGCCATTTTAAGGCAATGTTATCTGTAATTACTTTGAAATAATAACCCTCTAAATATGGTCTAAACTTTCATATTGCCCAGACTACTGCTAAACATTATTTTTCTGAAGCAGAGTATTTACGTTCTGCGCCATTAAGACCTCTGCTTGCAAACACTATGACGACATTTTCACCATTTATATTTTGCGTTAATACGGCTCCTAATCATGTATCGCTAGCATCGGTTTCAAGTTGGAATTGACTTCCAAAATCGGGGCAGGCAAGAATTAGTGCTGTTGTTAGTAGGTGTTTAATAGTCGTAAATGCCTGTTCCTGCTTGTCAGTCCATTCCCACTTTACTTCCTTTTTCAATAGCTTCTGCAGAGGTTCTATAATTTCTGCAAATTTCGGAATAAATTTTCTATACCATGAAGCCATTCCTATCAATCTCTGAATTTGGTTAACCGTCTTTGTAGCAGGAGCATTTGTTAATCCAAATGGCATTCTCTTAAACTGATACATTCCTTTGCCCGGAACAATAAAAGCTGTAATTGGTTTTGATTCTTCGTCCAGCGGTATTTGGTGACATGCCGACCGAAGATCGATTTTGGACATGTATTTTGCCGTCCGTAATGTGTCTAAAATTTCCGACATTATGGGAATTGGGTACAAGTCCTTCTTGGTTATTTTATTTACTTTTCTAAAATCTAAACAAAATCTATATTTTTCATTAGGCTTTTTTCTCATTACGATAGGGTTCGACCAATCACTATTAGAAGGTTCTATAATTTTCTCTTCGAGAAGTCTATATACTTCTTCATACATAACTTCTCTTATTTTTGGTGACACATAATAATATTTTTATTTTATTGGCTCATGTCCCTGAACATCTAGTTAAGTGTGTCGGTTTTAATTCTGTTCCCTGATCTATTACTTTTCTTTTAATCAGGTTCTCTAATTGCACTTGCTGTGCCTCATTCAATTCTACTATTTCTTCAGAAATTTCCTCGCAAAATTCTAAGTTTTTCTTCCTTTCTATTTTTACGCGTGTAATATTATTATTTAATACCGCCTTATATTTAAAATTATACCTATTACTTTTTCTAATTGCGAATAATTTTTCTACTATCGAATCATTTTTTTCCATTGTTTTATCGATAAATGTTTCCCATTTAGAATCATTTTTCTCTTAATATAATAATAATAATAATATATATATATATAAAAAAAAAAAAAAAAAAAAAAA
>CAKNYM010041614.1:0-42585 GCA_932195095.1 Andricus curvator
CATAAGCTGAAACATCAAGCAAGCTTCCGCCTACGCACACGCATATGCACGGGCATACGCACATGTTTCCGGTGGTCAACCCTAACATTCCACACATCATGCAACTTCCAGATCTTTGACGTAATATCTTTTCTTCAAGAGCACGTGTCATGCAATGTTCTACAATGGTCGGCTTTACACCGACGAGCGGAAGGTTAGTTTCACGCGCGTAGAACTGTTGGTGGGAGAGAAACTTTCGGCTCGGAGAGCGCGTGAAAGAAAGGTTGCCAACTTATAAAATTCATGTACTCCACCTGATGGAAATTGTCGACAACTTAGGTCATCAAAGGTAATGCTGCACACAAGCGACAGTTACCGGCAGTTTCGATCAGCTGGAATATCTGAATTTTATAAGTTGGCAACCCTTCTTTCACGCTCTTTCCGAGGCTTTCCACCCGCGTGAAACTAACCTTCCGCTCGTCGGTGTCAAGCCAACTGATGTCGGTAAATGTCGGTACATGAGTCTATAAAAAAATACATTAATTATAGATTCCCAACACGGAGCTACACCAAATTTCTGCTTTCCACATTCTAGCCGCAAGTCTGCTAATCGTACGGAACAAGTGGGAAGGTTAGTTTCACGCGCGTAGAACGGTTGGGGAGAGAGAAACTTTCGCCTCGGAAAGCGCGTGAAAGAAGGGTTGGCAGCTTATAAAATTCAGATATTCCAACTGATCGAAACTATCGGTAACTGTCGGTAGGCAATGATGCACACGACGCACACAAGCCGTAGATTTGGACTGTTTTTTTTAAATTTCAATAATTTTAAAAGTGTTTATTGTGCTAAAAAACGTATTTGGTGCTGCCTGTTGAAAAGGGGACTCGGATTGATTATTGACTGGAGTCGTAAGTACTTGTTTAAATAAATACTCAGAGTGGTAACAAGACAGTTAATATTTAGGTTATGTTTGTTGTGTTTTAGGAAATATCAATCCTTCATCGTTTTTCAAAATCTGTAAAAAGAGATCGATAATAAATTCTAATATTTATATAAAATATGAAAACTCTAATGTTGATAATAATTAACATAAAAAAACTCACTGTCATGTTGCCTCTATGAATATTTATATGTATAAAAACAAGTATTTACGACTCCAGTCAGTAATCAATCCGAATCCACTTTTTAACAGGCAGCACCAAATACTTTAAAAATTATTAGATCATTCAGATTTAAGAAAAACCGTCTGAATCTTAGGCTTGTGTGCATCATTGCCTTTGATGACCTACACTGTTAAAAATGTTTGCAATTTTAATATACATTTAATATACATTTGTATATTAAATCTAAAACCTAGGTATACGGAATCGCCATTAAGAGACTATGTTATTAAATTTCATATACCGCATATTGATCATTTATCAGAAAAGTCCGATATTTGCACTTTACAAAAATTAAAAACAATTCTGGCAGCAATTTTCAATTATAAATGATCAGAAAGAATATTTTCTCCTAGATGAATGTAAACTACACTGGTTTTTCAGAGACAAGTTTAATTAAACAAATAATTAAGAAACCTAACCTCGAAGCACCTGTACTCACGTTAAAATTCTAACATTCGCAGCGAATTTTAGGAATAATTCCACCCGTACGTTGCACTTTAATTGTAATTAAGAATTTAGTCGACGAATGTAAGGTTATTGCTTTATTTTTTTAAATTTGACAAGATCTGAAGGTATCAAAGGACTTGTTGTTTTCACGCATTCTGTTTTACTGACTTTAATATAGATGTATATTAATTTTACAACATGATGGTATATTAAAATTAATGTACGGTATGTGCAAATGACTTTACTCACATGTATATTAAATTTCGATCAGATTTTTTTAACAGTGTACGTTACCGACAGTTTCGATCAGCTGGAGTACATGATTTTTATAAGTTGGCAACCCTTCTTTCACGCGCTCGCCGAGGCGAAAGTTTCTCTCCCACGCGCGTGAAACTAACCTTCCGCTCGTCGCGACGGTGTAAACCCGACCAATCTCGGTAAATGCGGGTGGAGGAATCTATAGAAAACTAGTCTCATTCTTGGGTCATAATACGGAGCGACACCACATTTCTGCTCTCTACATTCTCTACACCTTACCTATCCACTAAACTTAGTTACAAAAAGCACGCAAATATAACTTTCTTGCAAGAAGTCAATATATAACAGAGTAGTCATAGATATTCACTCGTTATGATACATTTCATTGAATCATTTATTCGGTAACCCTTCAGATTCTCTAGGCACGCGAATCATCTGTTATGGACACCTTTCCTCTACTTAATTTTCATTATGTATTTGTTTCTAAAAACGAAATGAATATTGAACGGAATTTTTCTTAAAGAAAAAAAAATTGTAGAAAATTTTTGTTGTTGAATATTAAATTAAACAAAGCGAAACGAAAGTTTCCTGAATACCTCTCATAATTGTAGCACTTTTACTATATGGTCTAAAGATTTTATCTCTGTATTTACGTTTACCTCTGGTTACTTGAACTATTTTTCGACATTCGAATCCTTGAAAATTTTTGAAGAAAAGTGTATAATTTCGCTTTCATAATAAACGAAGGAACACACCAATTTTCTTTAGTTCTAGTGATATTAATGATTAGAAAAAAATAGAATTTAGTTTTAACGGCAGAAGAGATAAAATTCTTACCAATAATTACAAAAAGACCATAAGATATGGTAGAGTTTTTTCCTTTTAAGACTAAAAGAAACCAACGAATGCGGAAAATCAAAACATATACATACTTCAAGGACTCCCAGACCAATGAAGAGTTTTATTGAATAAAATTCTGAATAAAAATTAGTGTTACGTTTGAGTCCAGTCTGTTCTCATCATCAGACATTACTCATAACATTTGAGGAATTTGGTAGAAAGTTAATTGGTGCGTAAAACACCTAGTAGAGAAAAAAGAAGCATAACACGGAAAAAACGATATTCTAATTTTAATAATTTCCCACTAAGTTTAAGAATATTTGCAACTTGAATAGGCGCCAAGAATATATATTCTTAATGTACGATGGAGGCCCTCTTACCTTAAGAATATATATGCTTGTCTAATTATAAGAATTCCCCACTAATTTTAAGAATAGTTGCATCCGAAATCTGTCGCAGTAATTGTATAATAAGTGACGAGCTCGAAGAAATGCAACCAATTCTGAGGATAAATCGCATGTGCACATCTCTAACTCTATCTCTCTCTCTCTTCGCTGAGAACGTTAAAGTGAGAAAAGTTTGATGTCACACGTCAACGAATAAATAATGTAGAGTGGTTATGTCTCGGTGTGGCACGCCGGTATTCAACCTCAATGTGACATCAGACTTTTCTCACTCTAAAATTTTCTGTGAGTGAAGAGAAGGAGATGGATGTGGGCACGCGAATTATCCTTAGAATTGGTTGCGTTTCTTCGAGCTTGTCACTTATTACTAATTCGAAAGACTGATCGAAAAGCACGTCACACAAAACATTGAAAGAAATTATTGAACAGAGCAAGGCGCATTTTCCTCTTAAATTAAGAATTTCGCTGACTTCATTAAGAATATCAATAGAATATGCCTGTAAGAATATGACACTCTTGATATTAGAATATTTTTTTTCAGTGTAAGGGAACATATGTCTGTTAAAAGTTCGTGAAAATGGCTTCTTTGCTCTGGAAAGAAAGTAATGTAAAAAGACTATTGTATATATCGTTGAGAAAAATAACATTTTAGAGTGGAAAAATGATTTAATAATGTATTTATGTTAACATTTCAAACACGTAGAGTTATTTAGAATTTCAAAAATTCCATTTTGAAAGAATTTCATCTAATCAACTTCTACATTTGAGATTTTGCCTTGAGAAGGACTAAATATTATACTGACTTATTGAAATTGATTTCACTATTCAAAGTTCATGTTTAGACAAAATCTTGACGAGATTCTCAAAACTTGAGACTCAAGTTTGTCTATTTTTATTTTTATTTGTATTTTCGAAATCACAGGCACAACAATCAGTAACTACATAATTTTACATGTTCAAACAAATTATATATTGAAAAAGATATGCACTTGGATCAATTAATGGGCTATTTTATAGTTTACAATTTTGATGTTTACCGTATTATAGAACAGTGATCATATAATAGTATATCATAATAATGATAATAATAATACTAATAACCATAATCATTAATATCATCCCTAATTTCGAGAATATTTATATTTAATATTTAAGCTATTGTTAATTTTTTTAACTTATTGTAAACCGGTTTCACTAGTTGTAAATCGATGTAATTTTTTTTCGAAAATTTTCTGTATAAATCTATTTTAATAAGTTTAAACACTACCCTAACCTTTTTTTATTCATCTTCCTCTTCTTTTGGAAGAAAATTTTTATTGTTTAACTTTTAAATTTATTTCCTAATTAAAAGTCATTAGAGTAGAATCATAGAAGATAATTATTTCTTTCAGCAGCAGCTTAGAATCTAAGAAGCCATCAGCACAGCTTTATATTATGACGTAATACAGTCTTTCCGAAACACCATCAAACTTGCACGAGTATACACTTCACGGAAATTCCGTCTATTATTTATCTATCTATTCCTTATATTCCATTTCTAGACTTTAAACAAAAACGAGCGAATAGCGAGACAAGGCCCAGATAAACAGCCGAGGATTGGGGGTACGCCGGGGGTCGAACCATAGTCGTTCCTAACTACTACCATAATCTTTGTTCCATTCGAGAATCTATGTCATTATTTCTGATGTCTATTCAAAATTCGTAATTTCATACGGCGTCGTGTGTAACATGAGCGACTGAAATAACCAATCACCGGAATTCCGAAAATTTATTGAATTTCACAAAATTGAGTTCGCTCAATGAATTTTTGAAATTCAAACTCAAATTTGTATTCCCAGGTCCTAAAAAGTTCCTCGTATAGTCTCTTATGGAACTCCACAAATTTATTGAGTTTATTAAACATTTATGTCGCTTATTGAATTTTTTGATTTTGACCTTAACTAACTTTTTGGAAATCCAACAATTTCATACAATTTTCAAAATCTAGGTGGTCTTTTAAAATGTTTGACCCTAAATTTGTATTCTAAGAGTCCAAACCCCTCGTAATGACTTTCATGAATATCTACCAATTTAAAAAGGTGTGATTATGGCACTTATTGCTTTTCCTAATTTTGACCGCAAATTTGTATTCTGAGACTCGACGAACCTCCTCGTACTGACTTTCATAAAAATCATATTCATATTCATAAGCGAATACTGAAGTAATTTAATATTGCATTACCTGTACCCAAATAGGGTTGTTCCGACCTGGAGCGCATTTTCTTCAGTTTTGGTTGCGCCTTCGTTCCGGGCTCGGTACGTTCTGCATTGGGACCTTTCCGGGACGAAACGAGAACACGGATCTGGTTTCTGGTTCCGTTCAGGGATTGGAAGGTTTCGAGTTTCGAGAACAAGTTTCGATGATATACCAGGACTTACATCCCTGATATCTCCTAAACTATTATCAATAAGAGTGGGCCCTTTTCTTGCGAAACGTCACAATTTATATTCTGAAATAACATCAGATGCTTTCCTGCGCAGAATTATCACTGTAGTTTATTTTTAATATATTACACTGAAAAAAATGGTTAGTTGTGACAAGAAGCTCTTTATTAGTAGAGATGGTATTAGATGCGACAAGCACTTCGATGGTAAAAGTAACTAGCCAGTTTACTGCGGCAACAAGTCGCCGTTAGTAATCCTACGTAGGTTATATTAGTAGCGATAGTAATTCTAGTGACAACAAATAAAGTAGTCACATTTACCACCAATTTATTTTCCAACAAATAAAAGTAGTAACAGTTACAAGTTTCCCTCCTTGGCGACATCTTAACCTTTTTGTGAATTGTGCAGTAGTGAAGACCGTGAAGATTATCGCATCGATCTAAATTTTCTAATAGACTTACTACTGCTGCAACTCTGCACTTTTAAATACACAGGAACTCCAGTATAAGGCAGACTGATTTAGTTGTTCCTAGAACTGCTGGCCCACGCAGTTTCTCAGCGAAGAAGCAGTGTCAGCAATGCGTGTCCACCCCGCATCATTCATCCAACGAGGAATTTAGTGCCACGGCTCTGCGAGGCAACCTCCGAAACTGGGCTGATATTGGAGTTCTTGTGTATCGAAATTACAGTGGTTTTTCATTAACATGCCAATGGGCATGTAGTTGTATTTCGACATGACGTCTTATCAGGATCTGGTCTCTATATGAAGTCCTGAGGACGCTCTGGTGTCCACTAGTGAGAAATTATAGTAAAATTTACTATAATTTCAGTATTGAGAAGTACTAACTTCTCAATAGTCCACGAGTCAGTCATTTTAATATGTAGTACAATTTTCTAGTTTTAATAGTAAGGACTACTAATTTAAATAGTAAGGACTACTATTTTAAATAGTAAAACTTACTAATTGTAATAGTAAGGATTACTACTTTAAGTAGTGAGATCAACTAACTTATTTGTAAGACTAACTAATTTAATAGTAAGACGTACTACTTAAAGTGGTCAGGCTTACTACCTGAAAATAGTATGTACCATCGAAAGTTGTCGCGACAACAAGTAAAGTAGTAAGGACAACTACTACCAATCTTGCGAATAAAAGTAGTAGCCCCAACCAGTTAAATAGCAGCGGCATATTTTACAAACTAAAGTAGTTGGCCCTACTACTTTATTAGTTGTCCCAACCAACTATTTTTTTCAGTGTAGTACTTTTTTATATATTTTAACCTGGATTTCTAAAATGTTTAAGCCATTTCGAAATTTATACAATAAATTATTGAATAATTAATATTAAAATGATGTGAAAGTCAACCGGGACAAGTAGAATTTTTGATTGGGATAACCGGGAAAAAGCCGGGAATTTTGTTCTGAAGTTTGAGTGGCCGCCATGGCCTCGGTTACTTGAGAGAGCAGTAGGGCCATTAATGTGACTCGGGAATGGAGAACGGATAGAAGCAATGGTTAAAAACCGTTGAAGCGATAAAAAGCCTTTAAAAAAATATCTATCGACAATGAGTTGAAAAAACATCTACAATCGCGAAAATTAGATCAATTTGTAACTATCATCATAAACATCGTAACCATCGTAACGTAACCATCGTAACCATCATCCAATCTCTGACAGCGGTCCCAGGCCTGTCAAGATCTTCTGTTCAGTCAGTCAGTTCAGTAGTAAATTAGTTCAGCATTAATTTAGACCCCGTTAAGTTTTGGAAAGACACATCAATTCATGGTCAGAGAATATACAGTCAATTCAACTCAGTAACCAGTTCCCTGCCGATGGAACGACACTGAAACGGCACTCAAACGGCACTGCCCAGTGCCGTTTCAGTGCTGCTCGTTTAAAGCTACTCAGCTTACAGTTTTAAATGCCTGTAGAAGTTCCCTTTATACCTGCGAATAGGCTAACAAGTAGACCAGCTGAAAGGGATTAAAAATTAAAAATTAAAATTTGTGAAATTTTGAAATTACCTCTGCGAAAGTTAGAAATTCAGAATCTACGGGTTTCGATAATTTCAGATATCTAACTTTTTTTTGAAAAGCTTAAAATTGGAATGAACATAATGTATCTCGTAAATGGAATGAGATACGCCAAAACAGACAACATTTTCGAATTCAACTTCAGAATAGTATAGGGTAAAATATATAGTATATATTCACGAAACTGTACACTTTTGCAACTAAAATCATAAAATTTTTAATTGAATTTTTTTGCGCAGTACATATTTTTTTTTACTTTAAAAGTACATTATTTACGAAAATGAGGCATTATTTTCAGTACAAACTTGTAAAAAAATGGGTTATAGACACTTTTTCAAAAACTTCACATAAATTTTATTGGAAACCGTAATATTTTCGGTATGGAGTTGACCATTATGGAGCTGACATTTACAACTAAACTAACATTTTTCCTCTGAATTTTTTAACTTCTACTTTTTTCCGCACACCGGCAGTTTGTATCTGGACTATAACTATAAATAAACTCAAAATCATTGATAGACTTTATTTACTTTAAGCGATTTATTGCATTTTGGAGCTGACCGGCTTATTTGTACGGAATGTTTTGTAAACAAACCATCACAGCTGTCGAATGATTTCGAATGGGAAAAATTCCATCGAGGGTCGGTTAGATAGTTTGAGAGTCAGTCTTCGAAATAATGTCAGTAGAAGGCGTTTAAATGAACCGCGAGATTTAAAAATCGTGAGAAAGTATGATAAACAAAATTATTTGAAATATGATGTGACAAAGGTCATCGCTTTATTTAGAAACTTTAAGAGTCATTTCTGTAACATTGTAGCGTACGATAAAATATTACAAGTCGAAGACCTGTTTTGACTTTTTTCTATGTGTAAAAGCCGAAGCCGCAAACGTGTACAGTTTCGTGAATATTACCCATTAGTATATAAATTTATAAGTATAAAATATATATAATGAGAAAATTCATAAATTAAAAAAAGTGTTAATAATTGGAAGAAAGTTTTAAAAAGGGATTTGGGTTGGTGGCGGCCAACTAATGTAAACCACTATGCCAGCCCGGTACGTGACGAATACAATAGGACCATTATCTGACCGTCGCATCACTCTAAGTGCCGTTTAGGTGCCGAAATCAGCACAGTCACTGAAACGGCACTGGCGGCCCAGTGCTTTCGCCAGTGCCATTTCAGTGCTGTTTCATTGGCAGGGTTTGGTCCCTAAGTTACTTTGGTCCCTGAAAACCTATAGATCAACGGAGTGTTCCCTGATTATATTACGAGAATCTACAGAATAAATTAAAGTATTTTCTATTGAATTAGTTCGATCATTCAAATGCAGAGTTCCCATTCACCGACGCCGTTTCTTCAAGGTACTGGTGAGTGGTGAAATAACTGACCAACTCCCAACCCTATGGTGCCGGTTTTAGTAGCTTTAAATCTTTAAATTCCAAAAATCTCAGAATCTTGTAATTTAGTTACGTTTTATCTATCGTATGCTGCTGTTTTTTCCTCATCCCTTACTGAAAATCCTTCCGATCTTGACATGAAACAAGAAATTTAGAATGAAAAGAATTATATTACGGTTCGACGTAACAATTTAATTTTAAAAATGTGCATATTTTGGACGGACTGTATTAGAAAATCATTTTTTAATCAAGAAAGAAAGAATGTTTCAAGTAGAACTAAATCCACAAACATTAAGAACTTTAAATTTAAAGTTAAACATAAAAAAATAATTTGCCATGTTAAAATGACAAAAGCTCCAGTAAGAATTAAAATTAAATTCGTACTACCTACTTTTTGTTGAAAAAATTTGAAAAAGGAAGTAGGGTCTCACTACCGTCAAGAATAATCTGATAGGTAGTGAGGTACGAAATTTGAAACTTGACTTTTATTGGAAGAGCATAATGTGCAATGTGCATGCATCATAGATTAATAATTAGGAGTTGTATGTATTTTTTTTTGCTGAATTTTGAATTTTTTGCATAAAATTTGTAAATAAATTCGAACGAAAATTGAAAAAAAAATGAACTCTTTCACTAAGAAAGCAAATTTTATGAGAATCAAATTCTAATGTCAGTTTCTAACTTTTTTCTAGAAATTTTGTAATTCCAATATGCTTTTGTACGTATTTCAGAAAGACAGACTGTAAAATTTCACGAAGTAGAACTTGTGTAAGCGCTTAATGGAAGGCTCTTGTGTTTTCTTATATGATTGTAATAAAGTTCGAATTTTGTAAAGGGTCTCTGTCTACTTTGACCATAATTTAAGTAAGAGCCTCATGCACGTGACGCGAACAGTATAAGCTAGATTCAAACAATCGAAGCGCGAATAGAGCTGGCGTTCTGCCAACCTACGAATGCAGGATCAGTGTAAGTGACTTATTATCCACCATTTATATGGAAATCTTCTTTTAGTCTAGAATAATGAGTACCCGTTTGGAAAATTCTTTCGGCGTTGGTCTGGCGGTAATATTTTTTGTGGACAGTCAAGCCTTAGACATAATAGTCGCGGCATAATTTATCCCTAGCTAACCGATCTAGAAAAAGTTTACTTTTCTGAATTAAGCGTGTTGGTTAATCAAATTTGAAATTCTTTGCTACTGCAAGTATGGTTGTAACTTTATATATAATTCGATTCTCTATTTTTTGACTGAAATAGGGAATACTCACGAAATATCCGGGGCTTTGCATGATCTTGGGGTTGATATAATTTTTTGAAACACGCTTTCCTGCTGAGTGAATAATATTTCAGCTGGAAATATGCAGCCACATATTATATATCGGAGAAGCATTACTTGGTGTCGTGGGATACCCCGAGACTCCCGGCTTGTGGATGCTGAATATAATTTTCAATATGTATTTCGCAAAGAAATTTCTTACCGCAAATTTAATATTGATGAAGATTGAGAAGTGTTTTCCACTAGTTGTTTATATCAATCTTGTACTATTCTTTCCAGAAATAAAAATTGTAGTATTCACGAAGTTATCAATTGGTAAATTTATACATTGTTTTTATGAAATAAATGTATGAATTGAATATGATCATTCACGCGGACATATATTTTATTTGCCATCAGACCTACCAAACTCCCAACTTTGAAATGGCCAAAGAGTGAGACTATGGGTGGCAGAGAGGGGTCTAGATTAGTGCTAAGTTATTAGTTGTAGGTGAAACGAAATTTCGAATGGAAAGGGAAGAAGTGAGAAAGTGATATTTTGAATAAAACGAGGAATAAAATGTGAGGGCTATGACGGTAAATGACGGTATGTATCAAAAGTTATGAAAAGCAATTGCAAGAAATGTTGTCAGGGATTACCCCACCAAGTTTGTCTATTTATGTGAAATACATTTCAAGTTTCTAGAAAAATTGAGAAATAATTTTTGCAAAGAGTTTTGTGTAACATTTTAGAGTATTACGGCACTACCCAGGAAAAAAGAATAGATTGAATGGAAATTATTTGAATCGGAGAATTTAACAATGCCGTTTCACGCGAATTCTAATCATTTTAGTCAGCCACCATACAGCCACCAACAATTCAGGCAAATCTCGTTGAATTATTTTGCAGTTTTTTAAATTGGAACGACATTTTACTGGCTGAGTTTTAATTTGTAATTTATTGAAAAAGTCCCTAGGACTAAATAGCCCTCTAAGGAACAAAATATACATGGTAATATTCCTAAAACTAAGATCGTGGCTCAGTAACTGAACATGTGTATTTAACAGTAAATTAATACTATCAATTAATATTAAACATAGGCCGTTAGAATCAAAATGTTATAGGTTGAAGTACATAGTAGTGTTGTAATTATACGATATGTGTTCAATAAAATCAGAAACTACATTAGTACTGAGAGGTCAACATAATACATACATACATAGATTAGCAGTTCGAACTCGAAAGTTCATTGCCTCACTACCCGATTCGGGTAGTGTTTCTAGGTGGATATTTACTACCAATGTGGGCCCACCACACCCACGACGGGCCAACAGCACGCGTATTCCTGAACGGTCACCCATCCAAGTACTAACCACGCCCAACAATGCTTAACTTCAGTGATATTACGAGAACTGGTGTTTTCAGCGTGGTATCGCCGTTGGCTATACTAAATTTATTACTAATTGGTAATTTCAAGTAAATTATTTGAATCATTGAATGAATACTTGAAAAATTCAATTTTAAAATGATGATAAGAGGACGCTTCCCTGAAAATTAGTGGCATTCTATTCCATAGACGTGCCCCTCTAACCATAAACGATCTTTGGAGTTAACATGTTCTGTGCTTTGGTGTTTTTAAAGCTAAGTTCCTCTCACGGAGTCTGGCATGATTGGGATGATTTTTATCAACAAAAGTAAAATATTCACGTAAATACTTAGGAGCTTCATTTCTAGATATTGTAAAGAGCAAATTGCCCATAAAAAATCGTCTTCTTATAGCCACGGGCAAAAACCCAGCTCTCTCCCGATAGCAAGTAATATGTTAACTTTTTGGTAAATTGTATATAAAACGGATACATGCATTTAGTGCCCGTTCTAGCTTTCCATTCAGTTCGTCCCTTATATCATCATAAGCAATACACCCGTAATCGAAGAACGGTAGAATTAAACTCTTAACTAGTAGAATCCTAGTTGAGGTAGGTAAGGAGTCTTTGTTTTTATTTAACTGCTGTAGAATTCTGTAGGTATTCCGAGAAATAGCCATTATATGCTCTTTCCAAGGCAGATTACGGTTGAGCAAGTATCCTAAATCCTTGACCGATTCTTGAAAAACAATAGTAACATTGCCAACCCTCAAAGGAGGGAGGTGAGCGAGTGCATCCACAGAGGGACAAGCCGAAGGCCCAATAATAATAGCGTTAGTTTTAGCTGGATTTAAAGAAAGACGGTTATTTTCAGCCCAAAGCACTACCCGATCTATGTCCTCTTGGATCTGACTGAGAAGTCTATTCACTTCTGCAGCAGGTCCGGAAAGGTACAATTTGAAGTCATCGGCGTATTTAAGATACTTACAAAATTTTAGATCACTTCCAAGATCAGAGGTATACAAGTTAAAAAAGCGTAGGTGCAAGTGTGGACACCTGCGGAACTCCACTCTTAACTTCCACCCATTCAGACATATCAGCATTACTAGTCTTCACACTTTGTGAACGATTACTTAAATAGGAGGCAAACCACTTTATTAATGAATTGGACATTTTGAAAGATTTGAGTTTTTGTAAAAGTAAACTGTGGTTCACTGCATCAAAAGCCTTAGAAAAATCAAAAAGTACCACAACCGTAATCTCTTTTTTATCGATCGCCAGCTTAACATCAGTAGTGATTTTTAGGGACGTTGTGAGTTTACTATGTTTGGCTCTCAAGCCCGATTGCACAGGGTCTAATAATTTAATAGTATCTAGAAAATTTGTTAGTTGTCTGTGCACCATCCGTTCAAGTGGCTTTGATAACACATTAAGGATAGAAATTGGCCGGAAGTCTTTAGTAGAAGTAGGACTGGTGATTTTAGGTATGGGTTATATTAGTGCCTTTTTCCATATATTTGGAAAAATACCACTTTGTAAAGATGCATTATAAATCTCCAATAATATTGGGAAGATAACTGGAAGAGATAACCGGATCATTCTTATCGATATTCCATCCATACCGATCGCATTAGCATTAACATCCATTACTTCCTCGAGGAAAGACTCAGGAGTAATATCAGAAAAAAAGAAATCATGTTCATCAAACGTTTGCAGAGGTAAATTGGAAGAGGCAGTTGGAAGCTGTGTCACAATAGGTTTCAACATGAATGTATTAAGGAATTCACTAGCAGAGAAATTTTGATCAGGATATTCCTGTTTAGGTGGAATTAAACGCAAGCGCCTGAAAAGATGAAAAATATTTTCTTTTTTGTTTTTATTTCTGATTGCATTAAAGTTAAATTGGTTGTGAGAGTCCTTAATTTTCGCCCGAACAAGATTCTGAAGCTTGCGAAATTCCGCTTGTATACTACTATTCCTGGTTCTTCTTGCTAATCTATGTTTCGTGTCCCTTTTTCTCATCAATTCTCTTATTTCTGTAGTAATCCATGGGGCCGTTTCCCTTCGAGAACGTGGTACATATAAAGGCGCGAATACGTTAAATTCATGAGTCAAAATGGTAATTAGACCGTTTACCTTTGTATTCACGTCACGCACTGATGATAAATTTGCCCAATCATATGATATTAAATGATCCTGAAACTCTTGTTCATTGATTAGTGTAAGATTTCGAGTCAGTGTAGGAGTAAGTTTAGGAGGGAGATTACTGGACATTTGCTACTCAATGTTGATAAGATCATGATTAGATAAGAACGGAATTGCATGTTGTGAATAGGATAGTACTTTTTCAAGGTCATCTACAATAATTAAGTCTATGCGTGTACTAGTAAAATTAGAGCGATGAGTGGAATCATGTGGCACTGTAGAAAATCCCGCGGGGTAAATTACAGATTTCAAAAGTTTAGTCAGATTAGTATTCGAATTCAAATTTGTGTTCAAATCTCCAGTAAGTATTATGCTATTATAATTAGAAGTAAGTGAAAATATTTCTGATTGAAGTTCTGTACTATAGTTAGCGTTAGGAGGTTTATAAATAACCCCAATTAGCAAACAATCCCCCCCCCCCCCCCCCGAAATACACCTCAACTAACAGAAAGACAGCGACAGCATAATTAGCCTGTGAACTCACTCTTACTACTGAACCCCTAAGACTTTCATATATATAAAGACAGACCCCGCCCCCCTTCTCTCCTCTCTGTCCCTACGAAAGAGCATGTAACCCTCCAAAAACATTGCACTCGAAGGGATGTCAGGCTTAAGCCAAGTTTCAGACACTGCGATGATATGGTATGAACACGTACTAAAATAGTATTTAAACTCAAGGAAATGTACCGAGAGAGACTGAGCATTAACGTGGCAAAATCTTAACTTGTCCATGAGATGAATTAACAGTTCAAATCCCGATATATGTTATTATTTTCCAGAAGACGAAGCTCGTAGTAAAGTATAGAGTTACAGTAAAAGATAATAATCAAAACAAGTCAGACTACTCTAAAGAGGACATATATAAACCGAAAATCTGTAGTACATGTAGTGTGAGAAGCCATACCGTAAATATGCAAAGATGAAATAAAATAAAAGATACACGCATAAACGAAATATACCTTTTTATAAAAAATGAAACATTTCTTTCCGCATGACCCAATAGTAAATTGTAGTAAATACCTCCATGTAGCAATTGGATTTACCACTAACCAAAATATGCCAGAGTACGCATAAGTAGGAATGAATAGAAAAAGGTAGAATCCAAAAACGAGTAGTAAGGAACTAAAATGAAATTCTTTGAAACAGGATATATACTTAGAATGACGATATCGTTCTTAAAGGTGATCCTACGTCCATGCAATGATTGCTAGCGAAATCCATCAAGATCCTGAAGATTAGAAAGTATAATTCTCTGCGAACCTTCCTCCTTACGGCAGAAGATTTTTCCACCAGAGATCAATAGGAATTTTATCTTCTTAGCTCTTTTCAAGTTTAATGCCTCCTTAATTTCATTCATAACAGCTGGAAGGTCCTCCACCTGTTTGAAAGGCAAACCATGGATTTCTACAACATTAGGTAGAGAAGCCTGCTCCATTAAGTTGCACTTGTGCTTCAAGTGCGCCACCTGGGAAGTCAATTTATTTTCAGTAACTGAAAGTTTCTTTGTCAATTCTTGAAGCTCATGAATTTCCGTAACATTTGTCGCAACTGTCGTTTGAACCGTAGTTATGCGTCGAGAGTTTTGTATGATACTATCCTTCATGCTATTGATTGAGGTATCTAAGTTACTCTGAAATTTTTCAAATAAAGCAGTCATATGCTTAAGTGCAATTTCTTTTGACGCCAAAGTTGAACACGCACCGCAAAACCACTTCTTTAGACCCTTTTTACATTATCTTCTTCCTTCACGCATCTACTGTGCACTAAAATGCTACATTTTCCGCGTGATAATAGTCCAGGGGCGGACAAAAAGTTCACAAATTCCGGTTTTCTGGCAGAAACCGTTCACACCACTTAGAAAATCCGAAACAAAACTGCTTCTAGTTCATTTAAAACAAAATATTTATACAAAATTCGCCCGTATATAAAAACTGTTAAGCAACAATACCGGAGCCCATTAAACCATGTCTCTAGTCACGACCAGTGCCGTAAGTGTCCGTGAGTTGTCTGAAATATGAGAAACTCTGCTGGTAAATGTCGTTCCGATTAAAAAAAAAGACCGATTGAAATGCCTAAAATTATGAGACTGATTGAAAAATGCACAAAACGATAGACCACAATTCGCGTGAATCGGCATTCTTAAATTTTCATTTTAAGCAGTTTCCATTCGGGTGAAAGACAACTGTGTACAGAGTAACTGTGCACGGAGCATTCACATATGACGTAAAGTATTTTGCACAATTTCCAGCCCCGGGGGGGGGGGGAGTAGAAATTGTGCTCGTATTGATTAAGACGTGCACAGTTGGTAGTATCCTATCTGTGCACGTGAACCGTTGGTAGGGTACCATATGTTCATATCGAAATTTAGACGTGCACAGGTTGGCTGGTGCATAGTTGTGCTTGTGGCCAGCAATGGAATGTTCACATATTACGTAACAATAATTGGGGCGGGGGGGTGTACACCTTTTGCACAACTGTGCACCGGCCCATTTGTGCACGTCTAAGTTTCGATGTGCATTGATGGTGCCCTACCAACTGTTCACGTACATAGATGCGATACTTCCAAATGTGCACGTATCAATTAATACGATCATATATTTAACTCCCATTTGTGCACATATGAAGTTGAGAGGGTACCTTCTGTGCATGTGAACTTTTAAATAAAAAGTCTAATCGCATTAATTGGGATGTGCACAGTTGGGAGTCTGCTATATGTGCACGTGTACAGTTGGGAGTCTATCATCTGTGCACGTGTACAGTTGGGAGTGTAACATCTGTACACGTGGACTTGTAAGTAAAAAAACTGATCGTATTAATTGAGACATGCACAGTTGGGAGTATCCCATCTGTGCACGTGGACTTGTTAGTTGAAAAGCTGATCTTATTAATTTAGACGTACACAGTTGGGAGTCTCCTATCCGTGCACGTTCACAGTTAGGAGTATCCTATCTGTAGACATAAACAGTTGGTAGGGTATCTCCTATGTGCACGTCTAAATTTAGACGTGCTCGGATGAGCCGGTGCACAGTTGTGTCCGTGGCCATCAAAGTGCACATATGTACCTGTGGACATCGACGTGTACAGCTGGGCTTGTGAACAGTTTCTCAGTGCACAGTTGAATAATGCCCGTTCCATTTAATTGATTCTTCTTTCTGGTTAGTGGCTCTTGCGCGAGTACAGGTACTCTTTCTAAACTGTCAAGTTGTGGTTAGTAGCTCATATCATTTCTATATGTATCAAAAATGTTTAATGGACTAATACAATTAAATGTGTTATAGATCTTAGTTTGGCTAGTTTCAAGAAAGTATCCTTTGTTAAAGACAACTTGTTTTGTAACTCGTAGATGAAATGTATTACTATGTACATTTAAAATTAGAATCGCAATAAGATGCGTCCTGCATTGTTAAATATTCGATACGTTTGGAGATGCTGCGAGTAGGAATAAACGTTGAGTCTTTAAACCGTCTGAGACTCCTTACTTCCCGCCAATTCGTGATTCTACGCGAATCCACTCGCCCTTCGTGCATTCTTACATAATGTAAAAGTCAATAAATAAATACTGGTTTTTATCGAAATGATTATAAAGTAACTAAATACTATTCATTTTTAGACTTACTTCTTCTAATTTCAGCTACCCTTCAGATGAATGCTCACATTTATCGTTCGAGCTAGAATGTTTCTGGTTCAAGTATGTATATTTTATCTGGAGGAAAAAGTTAATTTTCAAATAAACTACTTCTTAATTGTAGCTGCTTTATTTTTTAATTCCATGCTTTTACTAAATTATATTACTAGAATCATTGGAATTTTTTAATTCCGGAAAATCTTATTTATAGGCGGGCAGGGAAATTACTTACTATACCCCCTAGCGCCTAAGCTATAGAGCCTATGGTACCACACCCTTAACCATTTGCTCTCAGTAGTTGACTCCAGACCTCTTGGTGAATCCCAGTATGTCAACCACTGATCGTGTTATAATTTTCTCAGGTCCCATGAAGTGGGCCCTAAGGATTTGTTGCCTGAGCCTATCTAATGTGGGGCACTGGCATAAAACGTGCAGGGCTGTTTCATAATCCCTGCCGTATTTCCTGCACTCTGTCGTGGGGTTGTACTCCATTTTGTGCATGTGATAGTTCAGGTGGTTGTGCCATGTGAGTATCTGAACCACTGACCTTAGGACTTTCTTGGGTAATCCCAGGATTTTCCTGGCTCTTCTATCCTCTACGTATAGTCCAGGATGGCTTTCGCCTTTCGGCAACCCTGAGCTTGTTCCCATTATACCCGGTGCTTCGTCCGAAGCTAGCTTTTTATGGCCATCCCGATGCAGTGAGACACCTGTCCCGGTACCGGATCCGGTCCTATGTATGTATTCACTTGCTACAACACGTTTCGCCAACTTTTCCGCTGTTTCGTTACCCTTGATCCTTGTATAACCAGGAAATAATATGAGGGGTACATTGTTCTTTTCTGTAAGTTGGTTTAATGCCTTTTTTCATCCCCAAACGAGCTCTCATGTTATGTCTGGTTTTCCAACTGCATTTCTTGTCGCTGGGCTGTCCGAACAGATTTTAATCTGCCTACTGGCAGCGTTTTCCTCCATTAATATTTGAGCGCAGCGATGGACGTCCAGGACCTCCGCCTGAAACACGGTGACATGTTGCTCAAGTGGGATCCCTATCCTCCTCCTCCCTGCGCTGTCATAGATTCCTGCTATTCACCCTCCCACACTATTTTGCAGCCGTCTGTGTACCAGATTTCCCTTATGAGGAGCAGGTTACCATTTGCTTCTCACATATCCTTGCTTGGGATGCAGACGCGAAAAGTCTTGGGGAAGTTGAAGCGTTTTATTGTTTTGTCTAGCGTCACTTCAAGAATTGGCAGTGTGCTGATGTCACTTGGGAGCCTAGTGTGTTTAGCTTCCAAGTCCATCTATTTACTCTTGCTAGGCGGCCCATCGCGTGAGCCGTCCTGGCAGTTTTCGCAACGTGAAAGGGTTGTTCGCAGAGCATGTATCTCATCGGCGGTATAAGCGTAGCCCTCATTGCTTCCGTCACTTCCCTAAACGTTAGCGTTCCTAATAGTCGCAGTCTGTCCTGCATCGTTTTGAGTTTTACCCATGGTCACCAGAGCACGACTGCGTGTGGGAGCCTTGATATAAGGACAGCGGAGTATAGCCATGCAAGCATTTTAGGCCCTAGACACCACGTCAAACCAAAGGCTCTTCTGTACATCCAAAATGTCATGACAAACTTCCTGCATTGAGCCTCAAGATGATTCGCCCAGTTCAGTTTGCTATCTATGATTTCCCCCAGATATTTAACTGAGACTCAGATCATCAGCCTCTTAACACGGAATGCAGGAGCGTCAACTGCAGGAGCTCTACGCTGCTCAGCGCCGACCTTGTCAGATCCATCAGCGTTTCCAGATGAGCCTCAGTGATTAGGATTACAAAGTCATCCACGTATCCCTGAGTATAAAACCCTTTCTTATTTAACCCACAGAGGAGGCCGTCCACTGCAATGCACCACAGAAAGGGTGACAGGACACCCTTCTGCGGGCATCCCCGCTGCGCCACTCCCCTGACTAGGCCTTCGCCCCATCTGGCTTCTAGTCGCCTCTGCTGTAACATGTTTCGTATCCATATTACTAGCTGTTCTGGCACGCCACATCTTGAAGCCTCTAAGTGGATGGCTTCGGAAGGGGTATTGCTGAAGGCGCCCTCTGTGTCGAAGTAGGCGCCCAAAGCATACTCATCCCTCTTCCAGCTGCTGCTCCAATTTTGAAACGGCAGCCTGAAGAGCAGTTTCTATAGATCAGCCTGCCTGAAAGGCGTGCTGCCCTCTGTGCAGCGGGGAGGTTAAAAGCACCTTATCCCTGACGTATCTCTCGACCAGTTTTTCTAGCGTCCCAGATAGCAAACGTGCGGTTACGTTACTTGCACGGCGTGCGAGAGACGTGGTGCGTTTAGGGTGCGAGACATATGCGGCGCACTATGCGAGAGACATGATGTGCGACGCAAATACGTCCCACTTTGTAAGAGGCATTATTTATAGATGATACGATGATGTGTAAGGAAACATCGTATTAGATTCATTTATAACACTCGAGAACAAACAAAAAGAAGAAAATAATAATGATACATAATAAACCTGATGATGATCCAGTCCCACGAGATCCTCCAGAGGCAGATGGCCCAATTCAAACTGAGGCACATGCAGAGTATCAGCAACCAGAAAGGCGATTGAAATTGACATACCATATGAACAGAGATGTTATGCACTTAACTTTTACGGCAGAGAAAAGTGGGCAAAGTGTGAGGAGAGAACACTATCGACTCTTCTTATTTATGTACCCAAAGCTAGCCGCAAGAATAAATGAGCAGAATCTAGCGGACCAAAAACGCTCAATATCTGTGAACAGATTGCTTTCGACTGTTGAAATAGCTACCATCAAAATGGAAAAGGAACAGCAGCTTCCTATTGATGAACTGTCTTAGGAAGATGTGGACAACGAAGACCTGATTGTAGCTGAAATCGTAGGAGCTAGGGACAATGTACATAAAGTGCCGAATGCGTTAGAACCACATCGGGACATTAATAACATTGATGTAAACAGCGAAATCCCAGAACAAATATAGTACCTTGAAAGGAATTTTGGTCTGCTTTACTAGAGTTCAGACATGCAGAACCAACACCGAAGTCCCTCAATTGGAAAACTGACTAACTACTGGTCGGGTGTTTGCGGAAAAGTAAAGAAAAGAAATTTAGACGCTGCGTGGTTTCAACTAGGAAAGCAAGAGCAAGCAATAACCGTCAAATGGAGCTGGCTAGCGTCACAGCTTTAGATATTTCTGCGGTTATGAAAAGGACAAGTAACTGGAAAGCTCCAGGTCCAAACATGGTGCACAACTTTTGGTACAAGTACCTGATGAATGTGCATCCTGCGTTGGCCAGGTGTTTTCAGAAGATCTTCAGACACCCAGATCTGATGCCGGGCTTTATGCTCAAAGGTGCTACGTATATGTTGCTTAAAAACCAGATGCTCAAAATCCATCATAATTCCGACCGATAGCCTGTCTTCTAACAATTTATAAATACCTTGCAGCTGTCATTGCAGATGAGGTATATTCTCACTGCGACGAGAATGACATGCTTACAGAAGAACAGGAAGAATGTTTTGCAAACTCGCAGGGTAGTAAAGATCTAGACACCATAGACGCTGTTGCCATGAAACAAGCTCGTAAACATTGAAGAAACATGCACATGGCATACATTGACTACAAGCAAGCGTTTCCTTCCGTATCACATGACCATTTGCTTAAAGTCTTAAAAATTTACAAAATCTGCCCACGCATCATCGACTTCCTACGTCGTGCGATGATGATTTTGGGGTACAAAAATCAAGTATTTTGATCATGGGCACCAAGGATAACTAGATAAATATGCATTGCGACTGGTATCTTTCAATGAGACTCCGTCAGTTCACTATAGTTCTGTTTAGCGTTGAAACCATTGTGCAAAGCACTAAATGACATGTCTTATGCATTCAGAATACATAATAATGAGGATGGTCATCAACTAGCCCATCTTCTATACATGGATAACCTGCAGCTATACTCTAGTTCAGACCAGAAACTGCAGCAACTGATCACGTACTCACGTACCCCTTTCGGCTCATCAAATGGTCGAAAACCGACCTTGAAAGTTTAAACAGAACCATTTGCGTAAAAATGCTTCAACGAACTAAGCTACGGAGAGACGAGACGATTTTCTTCACAACTCCTACAAGTTGAATGTCGACGTCATTCAATGTACTTGCAAGATAATTCCAACATGAGAGTGATTTTTATTAATTGATGTTATGGTTTTTGACCAACGAAATAGTAATTAATATGATGTTAATGTTTTTTTGTCTACTTGGTCTAAATCAATATTTTTTGAATATTGATTATTATTAATTTTGTAAGTTGTGCAAAAATCTCTCTCGCTCCGCAGGGATTCGAACACCAGGTCTTTCAGATTTCCGGTCTGATGCTTTAACCAATTTATCTTAATTTTTTTTCACAACTTATAAAATTAATAATCAATATTCAAAAAATATTGATTTAGACCAAGTAGACAAAAAACATTAACATCATATTAATTATTGAAGTCATTTTTACATTCTCATCATTTACATGGAATCTCTTAAATTCATGTGATTTTGGACCTATCCAGTTTTCTTCAATTCCCGACGTTTTGAGACGCCCTGTGCCAGAAAAAATAGTTTTTATGAACATGCCTGTCTGTCGGTCTGTATGTCTGTCTGTCTGTCCCCAGATAACAATCGTGCGTCGCACTTAACTCGCACGCGGTGAGTCTCACGTCGTGCGTGCACAAATGCTGCGTTCTCGACACACCGTGCGTGATGGGAACATAAGTACGAGTGCAAGGAGTCGCAGAGTGCTCGCACACGTGCAAGTATGAAGTGCGAGCACGATGAGAGCACAATGCTTGCATGAATCGTAACAATTTTTTATTAATAAGTAAACAGTATAAATAAACAAAATAAAAATATTTTTATTGGGTAAAATTGTTAATATTAATACTGTATAGGGCAGAACTTTATTTTTTTTGTATCTGCCTGAAAAATGATTTTTCATTAACTTATACAGCGTGTCTCAGAACTAATTGTCCGGACTTATATGGCTGTGTATATATAAAAAAAACGAAACTTCCAATGTCTGTTGTATGACGACGCGATAACTTTCGAAGGAATTCTCTGATTCAAATTTCCTTTTGCACACTGGCTTGTGGTCCGAAAATACAGGTCAATTTTGTTAGCCAGACTTCTACTGCCAATAGTTGTGGGTTTAGCCATGGAATATCGAAATGGAAAACGTAATATTTCAACATTCCCACGAAACTACGGAAGATACAGTACAAAGACAAGAGACCAAAATTATTTGTTTCTAAAAGTTCTACAAAATTGCTTGGATTTATTTCACAATAGCAATAATAGTTTTTTTTCAAACGTAGAAAATGCCATAAGAAAGTCGAAAATTCAAATTCACAGCTAAACAATGCAAAAGACGATGAAATGGGCAACAGAAAAATTTCTCGTCTCAAATAAACCTATAACATTTTTTTACTATTTTTTAATAGCACCCATAGTTTGGCGCGAAAATTTTAATTTTTACATTCTCATAGTAGATGGGTAGGGAGAGTTCTGGCTCAATTTTTTCTGTACAGATAGAAAACTTGCGGCGAGAATGTAGAAGTCTGTGCGATAGGTTTCACTCCTTGTGCTGACTTACGAATCAGAGTGTTGAAGTATCCGATTCTCAATATCGATATTGAAAATCAATACTGGAATCCGGGAATTGAACTTTTTCACCCAAACATATGGAATACGACATGACATCTGACGTCACAATATCAAGCTATTAATATCTGCTATCCCCGGATTTGAAATGTTTCGCCCAAAAGTAATATAATTGATATATTAAATGTTTATCGCAATGGTGTCATATTACATTGAAAATTGTCAAGATCTGCTACCGTCTCAGTGATTCATGGCTTCCTTTGTTGCGCGCCGACACCATGCGTCAGAGATGAAATTAGATCTATATGCTGATACGATTGGCAGGCTTTGTCTTTATAAACAAATGGATTGTTTAGACATTTCAAAACTGTGCCTCACCTGTCCAACATGATTTCTGTAATATTTCTAATATTAAATTCCTTGGAAGTTCTCGTTTGATATGTGCCGACAGGAAGTTGACGTCATATTTTTCAAATAATGGGACGAAAAACGTGAGTCTATCATTGGTCGGCCTTTAGGTTCATCAGCAAATTGATTGTTTATACATTCCATAAGTATGCGTCATTCGTCTAACGTAATCTATTTGATATTTTTGAATATAAAATTCCCTCTGATTTTCGCCGACATCATGCGTCAGAGGTCTCATATTTCATATAATATTAAACAATTCCTGGTAAACGAAATTCCATTCTGATGACATTATCCTAGTTTCAAGAATCCTAATGACGTATCAACACTTTTCTCTAAATCGAAATTAAAATAATTGCACCATATTACAACAATTCTTGGCTATAGATGTAGGGGGTCAACAATATATGAGTGGTGGGAAACATACGCTTCTACTAAGAGAGCATGCTGACAAGCCCCTTCATGGTTAATTCTACAGTATCATACGTAGAGTTGAGCTCTCGATGTGTCTGTCCAACATGTTTCTCAAGTCTGCTGGATTGAGATCGAAGACTGAGGGATATCTTTTTGCATGTCAAGACGGCGTTATAGACACGTCAGTTTACCGCGAGCGCATAATGAATGTACCTTTAGGCGATACCAACTGCCGAGCGTGCAAGCAAGAGCCAGAAACACTTGGACATGTTCTCAGTGGATGCTCAAAGTATGTACGCTACGGGTACATAGAGAGACACAATGAGGCTCTAAAAGTGTTATATTGCCATCTTAGGCACCTTTATGGTGTTGATCTATTGCCCGTCTTGCCATACGCCCAGGGGAACTCGAGTCCGTTGTGGAGTATGATCAGTGTAAGATCTACTGGAATTTCTCATTCTCCACCACTCAACGTATCAGTGCTACGAAGTCTGATATTTTCCTCCAAGATCTGAAGACCAAGATCATTTACGTGATTGAATTCTCGGCACCATCCGATGACAATGTCACGGCAAAGGAAGAAGAAATACGGGCGAAATATCAAGCACTTATTTTCGAGGTGAGCAGGCTGTACCAAGGCTACAAAGTAAATCTTCTGGTTCTCATAATCGGCTGTCTTGGAGGTATGAAAGCTTCATTTCTTAGCCAACTCAACAAGATTCCGGCTTGCCAACGTCAGGCTCATTCCATCGCAAACCGGATGCAAAAGGCTGTTCTTCTGGGATCACTTCATGTGGTACGTCAACATTGTTCCTCATAACATTCTACAAAGATTGGTGGGTCTAAAAAAGTATCCAGAAGTGAAACCTTCATCTCCAACTGTCCCGTCTGCCGAGTAAGGTCATCCGCGGCTAGAGACCTGACTCCAAGGAACAGTGTTGCACGATGTTATCTCGCGTACATTTCCCGCTCTTGCTTACCTTCTAGGACAGAAGGAGCAGAAGTGGATGACGTACACGTGACAGTTGCGTCCAGATTAGTTGCTTTAAGGAACCATGATCGTAGCTTCCGGAGCCTACAATTTCTCTTATATCCGAGCTATATGAGGCTCATTAAGTGAAAATGGATTTCGATAAATTAAACCAAGTAGGCCTTGAAGTTGAACCTTTTCTTCCAACGAAAAGGCTTGCTAATCTGGGTTTAACAAAAAATATTAAATTAATGGCATCAAGAAAGCGTCGACTACTATCGGCGCAAAAACGATAGACATTTGCCTTTGAAGCCTAACAACTCAGCCAAAAAATATGCTAGAGTAATAGTAAATAGTCATCTGAAAGCCGCAAGTGTTTCACGTAAATGAGCTAGAAGACGTTAATGTAAAAAAATTTTTGTGCTTTGAAGACTGAAAAATGTAAAAAAAAGTAAGTAATTTTGGGCACATTTAAGAAGAGTCAAGTTTAGAGCATTATTTCATATACAAGAGGCAATGGCAAACATTTGAAAAAATTCATGAATAGGAGGAAAACATTTGTGAACAAATTGCAGTTGACACATTTGAGAAAAAATAAAAATTGTTGCTTAAAATTACAAAAATTTATAACCATACTATCTTCAGTTCTAATAAAGATATTAAAGCGATTCAAACTTCAAACTGTAACGGGTAGGCTATGTAATTACTTACAATCTCCTGGAAGGATGTGATTGTTTTATTTTTGGTGGAAATCGCGATATTTTCAGACGTTTTTTTTTGTTGGTAAACATGTGTGAGAAAACTGCGGGGATCCTTTTTTTTTTTGCTTCCGACCGCTCGTGCCTTTCTTCGACTCGTGCTTCTGAACTCTTTCCCAGACATTCGACACTTCCTCCAACCAGTGCCGTATCTCTTTAAGTAAAGTACCTTGGACTTTTAATATTTTCAGAAAAACCAGCGCCATTTTGTTATTGTAGAACCTTTTTTACATTTTCGGGTGGATTTCAAAATAAGACAATAAAATATATCAGAATCAGAAGAAAACGATAAATATATAGATGAGGAGAAAAAATTGGGGTTTCATTTGAGAAACAAAGCACAACATTGAAATACGCGTAACTTCGTACACATTACTTTCTACAAATTGGAAAATCGGTTCAAGGATTATTCTAATTTTTGGTGAAAACAATCTACTGCTACATTTTTAGTTGAGAATTCAGGTTTTATGCTTAAAATGTTTATTCTTCGGATAAAATTCAATTTTTTTGTTAAAAGTCTGGCTAGAAAATTGAATTGTTATGTGGAAAATTCGTTTCTTTTCTTCCGAAACTTATATTTTCAATACGTTTTTCTTGAGGATTCAACCCTTTTTCAAAGAAATTGTCTTTTAGTTTAAAAATTTAATAATATGGTTGACAGTTTTTTCTCTCTTCACTGAAAAATAATTTTTAGGTAGTTCATTTTGAGAATTAATAACAGTATAACACACATAAAATGTTGGGCACACTTTACCATATGACCTCGATCGTAGCCTACAATTATTTTATCTACAAGTCTAACGACTAATTCCATTTACTATATACACAATTTTATGTCACGAATGAAAGAAATACGGCACTGGTCGGAGGAGACGTCAAATGCCTGGGCAAGAGTTCAGAAGTACGAGTCGAAGAAAGGCACGAGCGGTCGGAAGCAAAAAGAAAGGATCCCCGCAGTTTTCGGACACTTGTTTTCCAACAAAAAAAATGTCTAAAAATATCGCGATTTCTACCAAAAATAAAACAATCACATCCTTCCATAGTATGGTTGTACATTCTTGTAATTTTAAGCAAAAATTTTTATGATTTCTCAAATTTGTCAACTGCAATTTGTTCATAAATGTTTTCCTCATATTCGTGAATTTTTTGAAATTTTTCCCATTGCCTCTTGTATATGAAATAATGCTCTAAACTTGAGTCTTCTTAAATGTGCCCAAAATTCCTTACGTTTTTTTACATTTTACAGTCTGCAAAGCACAAACATTTTTTTACATTAACGTCTTCAGGCTCATTTACGTGAAACACTTGCAGCTTTCAAACGACTATTTTCTTATCACTATAACATTTTTTTTGGCTGAGTTGTTAAGCTTCAAAGGCATTTGCCTATAATTTTTGCACCGATAGTAGGTACGGATTGAGATTTTTCGCAATTGTGGACAACAAATTTTCAGTCCTTTAACCCAAGAAGATGGTTACATTGTTTCAACAGGATAAAGCTCTTTTTCAGGAAACCATGAAAGCATGTGAAGACAAAGATCTCTATATGTTGTATTTGAGCGGTGTGTACAATCAAATTGAATTTGTCAATAGACAATACATGGTGTGAAACTTCCATTTAACACTCAGTGTTTGGAAACCATTCATGCAAGAAACATCACCATGTCATATACTCATCGATATAAAATGCTACATTCTATAAAATATAACCTAAATACATCGTTCACAAAACAAATCATTCTTGGAGACGAAACTCAAAAAGATGGGAGCTTGACTTTGGCAGTACAGCTAGCTGCAATTCATCCACGTGCCACCGTATCCCTATAACCTGAAGACTGGAAACTGTTACAAAGCCATTTTAAACTGATTTAATCATATTTTAATGGAGAAGAGAAGCAGCAAAGCCTCAATTGTGGAAGTTTTACTATCCGTTTTACTGCATCAAATTCATGCTGAAGACGGTATTTTTCGGAATTTTTTACACATGAATAATTTTTAATGCATAATTAGAGGGTTTCCAAGTCTTTTTTGGAGTAAATCTAATTTTGTTAAACAATTATTATTTATTTAAACAATTGTTTCCCCCTGTAAGTCGTAAGAATTATAAGAAGTTTTTTCTGAAATGAACGACACAATGAACATACTTATAGAGTAATATGTTTTCTTCAGGATATTTAGTACTTCTTAAAAAACCTTTCATTTGTTTAAACCATTTTTCCCCGTTAATCGTGAAAAAATATTATTTTCTGCAATTACTGACAAAATTAACGAATGGTAAAAGTAGTTTTTTTTGTTAAAGATATTTAGCAAGTCAGTACTCGGTTCTGCATTTTGAGACCGAACGGTTGAATATTTTTGTCTAATATCTCGTATACGTCATTTACATAATCAGATCTTGAAGCACACAGATTTTTAATTATTTAAACAATTCTCATTTGTTTAAACATTTTGTCTCATTCTTTGTTTATTCATAATGTGTCCCCTAAGGGTTTACATGACTTCCATTTCTTACAACACTTCCTTCTACATGTTTTATAAAATCTTATCCTTACTATTTACAGTTATTTACACCTATTTACAGACAATCTTATATCTATATCCTTATTTCTATTTTTTGGCGAAAGCGCAATTTGGGACGTGTTAGCGAACGAGTGAGCGAGCGATCGAAAGCGAGAGTGCAAGCGGGAGAGAGAGAGAGAGCGATAACGCAAACGCAACTTAATTTACTCATGCTATTACATAACCATTACTTACAAATCTTTACGCTTCTAATTTAAGCGACTTCCGTTTTCTTTTTCTTTCACTTTTCTTGTAACTCCATTTTGCTATGTTTTTGCATTCATTCTTTCATTCTTTCTCATTTGCTCCTTTATCTTCCATTCCTCTCCGACATCCTTCCCATACATGCTCCCATGTTTCCTCTTTCCATTCACAGATTCTGCACTTCCTGTTCTCTTTCTTTTCCCAATACATACCTGCCCTTACCTCGTTTCTCAATATAAATTTTGCTATTCTGGTCCATGTTTTCTCTCCCCATCCCTTTCTAAATACTTTGGTACTCCTTCCTTTTTTATCATCTTATACCATTTATTATATTTTGATTCCTCAATCATCCCCCATCTTTCTAATAATTGTCTTTCCCTATCCTTTTCTTCCAATTCTTCATAGTTGACTCCAGTCCCGTCTTCTGTACCTCTAGCCTTAAAGAACTCCCTCCTTTCTTCTCCCCATCTCGTTAATTCCATCGCCCTCCCTCTCCTTTCTTCTACCTCCATCAAAAACTTTCTCGCTAACTCCCCTCCCTTTCCCTCCCTCAGCTTCGTCTCAAAATTCCAGGCCCTCTTTCCCGCTCTAGTACTTAATTTATCCCTTTGCGCTTCTTCTCTCACCATATATCCCGGTGTCCTCCAGTCTACCCCTAGCGTCCACCTTATATACCTTTCTTGTAAACTCTCAATCTCTTTCCTTTCTTTCCACCCCATTTCTCTGCTCCATAACCTAATACCGGCCATACAAAATAACCAGATTCTCCCTCACCAATTGTTTTTAAACCTTCTTTTTCCTATTCCCCATATCTTTTTCATTACCCCTGCTGCTTTTTTTATCCTTTCTCTTATATGAGCCCTATGATCTCCATTTGCTTGCAAGTTATATTCCAAATACTTGAACTCTTTTACTTCTTCTAATTTTATTCCCTTCCATCTCCCCGTCCATTCTTTCTTTCTTCTCCCTCCTTTTCTAAACCTCATCATCTTTGTATTTTCTGCATTTAAATTGAACTTTTTTCCATCTAAGTATTTCTATAATCCTGTAATTAAGCCCGCCATCCCTTCTTCATCCTCTGCCATCAACAGTATATCGTCTGCGTATGCCAGTGTATATATCTTTTCGTTCCCTATCCTAACTCCTCCCCACCCTTTTCTCTTCATTTCTTCTTCCAAGTCTGATATTAATATATTAAATGAATGTGGGCGCAGGGGACATCCTTGCCTTACCCCTCTCACCAACCAGAAACTATCTCCTACTTTCTCTCCTACCTCTCCATTGCTTTCTGTCTCTCTAAAAATTTCCGATACTCTCTTTATTAAGCCCTCTCGTATCCCCTTTTTCACCATAACTTTTTCTATCTCGCCTCGGTCTAATGAGTCAAACGCCGCCTTTAAGTCCACGAATATTGCTACCATTGCCCCTGCCTCCCTTTTAATCCTCTTATTCACTAAATAGTTCAGAACATATATATTGTCCATCACACCCATCCCTTTTCTAAACCCTGTCTGATTTGGTGGCTCTATCTTTTTCTCCACAACTTCTTTTTTAACCTCTCCGATAAAACAGTCACATATACTTTATACAGTGTTGGCATTAGTGTCACTCCCCTATAATCTTTAACCTCCTCCCCTTTGCCTTTTTCACTATTGGTGATAAACGGCCATACCACGCTGAAACAACCACTTCTCGTCAGATCACTGAAGTTAAGCAGCGTTGGGCGCGGTTAGAACTTGGATGGGTGACCATTCGAGAATACTGCGTGCTGTTGGCACATCGTGGGTGTGGTGAGCCCAAATTGTAGTTATTTACTACAAGAAACTATCCACCTAGAAACACTACCCAAATCGGGTAGTGTCACGCCTACTCTGAAAGGGAAATGGCTTAATGGTAATGGTAATGGTATCACTACTCCTTATTTCCATAACTCTGGCCACCCCTCTCCTCTTCATACTCTATTGCACATTATCCATGCCCATTCCTCTAATTCTGTCCCCCCATATTTCCATACTTCATTTGGAATTTCATCTATACCAGGTGCCTTTCCATCTTTCATCATTCCTTATACCTTGTCTATTTCTTCCCTTGTAATTGTCTCCTTCTCATCTGTTTTCCTACCATATTTTCCTCCTTTCCTCTCTACACCTCCTAGTAATTCCATAAAATATTTTTTCCATTCTACCATCTCCATATCCTGGTTCACTCTTTTCCTTCTTCTTCTCTCTCTCTATTTACCACTTTCCAAACCTCTTCTTCCATCCTAGCCTTCTCCGCTTCTTCTTTAAACCTTTTATTTTCCTCCTCTTTTTTTTTATCACAAAACTCTGTATACTCCTTCTTTTTTCTCCTATATTCTTCTCCACTACTTGTCCCTTTTCTCCATTTTCTTAATTCCCTTTTCACTTCCTTCTTCTTCTGTTTACAATTCTCATCCCATCCACTTCTATCCCCTCCTTCACTAACATCTTTTTTGCTTGAGCACTCTAATACTCCTTTTATTTCTCCTATAATTATTTCCCTTTCCTCGTTTACATTTCCTTCCCCATGTTGATATTACCTTATTGCCTTATTGATATTACTCATTTCTCTCTCTACTGTCACTATTCAGGAAAAGTGATGCGAATCTGCATAATTCCCTACCTCTAGTTTCTTAACATTCTCTGTTACCTCGTCGTCCACTACCACATAATCAATTACCGTTCCCCTCTTTCCTCCTGAATGTGTTTATTCCCCTTCCTCATCCCCCTCTATACTTTCATTTAGGATAAACCATACCATCTCCCCTAGGCTCTTTAACAACTTCTTTCCCTCCCCATTCAGTATCTTGTCCTTGGATTTTCTTCCTCGCTCTCCATCTCATTCCCTTCCTCCTCTATCTCCTGTTCCCGCATTAAAGTCTTCTCCCATTATAAGCCTACCCTCTTGCTTATTTTCTTCCATCAGTTCCCTCATCTCCTCTGATTTTTCCTGCACATCACCGTTCACATAAACCCCCACAATCTTCCACCTCTCTCCTCCCATATTTATCTCTTCTACTATTAATTCTTCTTTATGTCCTATCAACTCTTTTTTATCCTTCTCTGTTATACATTCCTGCCTTACTCCCATCACCATTCCTCCCATTGCTCTGCCTTTTTTATTCTTCCTCTTTGCATTTTGAACCTGCCATTTGTAACCTCTTGGTAATCTTCCCCTTACTCTTTCCCATCCCTTTTCATCTAGCCACGTCTCCATCATTACTACTACATCCCATTGTGTTAGATTTTTCATAAACTCCCTATCCTTTCTTTCTAAGCCTGCTATATTCCAGTAGCATATCCTCCAATATTCCCTACTTTTGTTTCTCGTCTCTTTTTGTTTCCTACTATTTCTTATTTCTTTATCTCCCGTTCCTTTCTCTTCTAGTTTCCCGACACCTCATTATTTACTATCTGTTCCTTGTCCTCGTCCCTATTCCACCATACACCTTCTATCTGTATTCTCCCGCACTTAACCCATGTTCTTCTTCCCTTTTTTCATTCCTTTTCTGCTATTTTCCTTAACTTATACTGCATGTTTCTTTTTACCCATGTCAAATCTTCTCTATTCTCTCCGAGCTTCCATATAATACCCTCTTTTTTGTCATCACTTCCCTCTTATGGTCCCATTTCTTCAGTTTCACTAGTACCATTCTTTCCCCTCTTCGCTCTTCCCTTCCTACACTTCGCACTTCCTCTATCTCTACCTTAGCATCAATCTTTTTTAGTACTTCTTCCACTCCTTCCATTTGCTCCTTCCCCTCTAATCTTAGACCCTTTATCACTATGTTTCTTTTTCTTTCTTCTCTCTCTTTCTTTTATAGTCTTTGTTCTATCTTTCTCAACCTTTCCTTCTCCTTATTGCCACTCTCACCACCTCCAGACACACGGTTTGAGCTCTCTATTTTTTTTATTCTGCCTTCCAACTCATCTACCTTTTTATTAGTCTCTTCCTTCTTTTCTAGTCTTTGCTCCGACGTCTGCATCCTTTTCACTAGCTTTTCCCTTACTTCTTCTCATTTCCTCATTTCTTTCCTAAGTTCGGCCATTTCCTGCCTAATTTTTTTCCTTATTTCCTCTACCCTTCTCTCCTGCTTTTCTTAATACATCCCCATTACTTCTATCATTATTTCGCGCGATTCTTTCAATCTTTCCTTTTCCAACGGATCTTTAGCCTCAGCTCTGTCTCTATCTGTCCCCTTATTTTTCTCATCCTTCTCTACAAAACTATGTTTTTCCGGCGGCGATCTATACATTTTTTGATTTTTCAAGCTTAACTCTATATCTTCCTTGTCCTCACTGCTTCCTCTCTCCCCTCTCTTCCTTTTGATAAATGCCTCAATCGATCCCACGCTCTTCGCCCTCATTCTATCCTTTTCTACTGTTTTCCTATACTTCCCCCTTTCCCTCCTTTCTCTGTCTCTATCTATCGTCGCGTCTACCTGCCTTGCCTTTTTCCTTCTCTACCCTGCCCTGCTACGACCAACCTGGTCCTCCCACCCTGTCACAAACCTCAAACCCACCTAACCTCAACTTCCACGCAAATCTGTCTTTATCCCCAAAGATATCCTCACCCCCTTGTCAATCTTTCAATCTCTCAATTAATTCCTCACAAACGAACCCTTCTATACACATCCACAATCCACTCACCTCAAATTTGACCATAATTATCCGAACAACTCAGCATCAAACTTTCACCGCTATCACACACTTTAACGCCGGAAACGGAAGTCAATATTTTGTCTCATTGGAATCGCTATTTTCAGTGGTATTTGCTAATTATTGGCACGATTTTAATTTGTTTAAACTATTGCTTCTCCTTTAAATTGTTACAAGTTATTTTTGAGATATAATGACACAATTAACGGCCTAAATTTCAACCTGTAAACAATTGCAGAAAATAAAATTTGTTCACGATTTCTGGGGAAAAAATTGTTCAAACAAATAAAAGTTTTTTTCAAAAGTAAAAAATGTCCCGAAGAAAATATATTACTCTATAAATATGTTCATTGTGTCGCTCATTTCAGAAAAAAACTTCTTAAAATTCTTACGACTTACTGGGGGAAACAATTGTTTGAATAAATAATAACTGTTTAACCAAGTTAGAGTTATTTAAAAAAATTCTTGCAAACCCTCTAATTATGCATTAAAAATTATTCATGTGGAAAAAATTCCCAAAAATACCGTCTTTAGCGTGGATTTGATAGAAGACAGCAGTGTAAATGCACAGAAATTGAGTATTGCCTAAAAATTTAAATTATCACTGCAAATATCAATCGATTTTTATGAATCTTTGTTTCACTTTCTTGTAATTTCATAAATAAAGTAATTCTTCTGATTAAAATTAAATAATTCCATGATTTCATAATGTCAGTTTTCGAACCGGCCGTTATTTCGTTTATATTTTGTTTAATAATCAAAAACGAAAGAACAGTAGCAGTAACACACGGAAAAAAGTGGATCGTTAAAAAAAACTCTGTGAACCACCAGCTCCAACTATTTTAAATTGAACCGCAGCTTTTCGTTGGTGAATTTTGTTAAAATTACTATTTCACATTCAGGTTATTTGAACTGACTTCTTAAAAGAGTAGGATGGACAATTTCAAATAGTAGGATGCACTGCACCAGTTGGTAACCGTCCATACTCAGGAGAATAAGAGTTACTATTTCGTGTAGTATGCCTTACTTCTGTGAGGAGTAACTTTGTCGATTTCGCATTGTAACGCATATATGTATATGTATATATGCGCTGCACGCATTCTATACACGATTTATAAATAGATTAGCTTGAAACTTTCGACAACAAAAATGATGTAAAATGTCGATCAATTCGAAAAGGAAAAAATTATTTTATGTATGATTACTGCACTTAATTTTCAATTCTTCTTACACAATTGCACGTACAGAGTCTTGCACATATGATGGCACGCTCAAACGCTTTGAAACATCGCCCTCGCTGGGGAATCGAACCCTACCTAACTTACCTAAAACCTGTCCTAAAACCTAAATCTAGCGTACGCATTAGTCGAGTGAGCTACGGAACCGCTTAGATTTTTCTGACAAACTCTCGGTCAAGCGGTTTCTCTGAGAAAAACGTGGCCAGCTAAGAAATTATAATAAATGTTTACTTAAAATTTGTTTAGTCAATGTCTTACTGATGATTTCTAATATTTAGTAACGAGCTTGGGAAAAATATTTTGCTTAGAAGTATTAACTCAGACAGTAAATATATTATATTATAATTTTTATATTTTTGAGTTAAAAATTCGAGTGTATTGTAGAAAGTACTTTTTTGGCACGAAAATTCAATAATATGTTAGAAAATTGTTTTTTTTTTTCATTTGAAAATTAGTTTCTTGAAATGAAAATGTAGCAATTCCATTTTTGGTTCAAAGTTGATCTTTTTTATTTTGAAAATTCAAATATTTGGTTAAAAATTTTTGTAATCTCTTAAAAATTCGTCCTTTTTTTGTAGAAAAATAATCTTCTTGCTTTAAAATTTGACATTTTGAATACAATTTTTTTTCTTTATTCGCTAAAAAATCTTTTTTGGTTGAAAACTCAACTCTTGTTGAAAATTCGTGTTTTCGGAATAAAGATTCAACTGTTTTGTAGAAAACTTGAATTTTCTCTGGAAAATTCAATAGTTTGGTGGAAAATTCAACTAATTTTTAATTATATTAATTAATTCATATTTTCGTGTTGAAAAATCAACTGCAGTGTAGAAAATTCTTCATTAAGGCTTCAAACTTCAACAATTTGGGAGAAAATTCAGTTTTTTCAATTGAAAATTAATTTGTTGAAACGAAAATATAACTATTCGATTTTTGGTTAAAAACTGAAATTTATTCAGCTTGAACCAAAGAAACATTTTTTTATTTTTATTTTTCGGAAAAAAATGTTTGTCGTGAATTAGGATTCTTGGGATTTCATTTTTTTTGCGATTTTCGAACGTTATAAACACCACGAAAAAAATATTTCCCATGGATAAAAAATAATAACATGTTTCTTTGATTCAAGATAACTCAATTTCAGGTTCGAATCAATCGAAGAAACATTTTTTTGTATATTTTCAAAAAAATTTAAATAAGGCAAATTTTTTTTTAAATTTTTTAATTGTCAATTTAAGAAAGAGAACAGAAGATATAACCGATTTAAATTGTTTTAAATGTACATCGAAATTATTAATTATAGTAAGAATTAAATGCCAAATCTTGTAAAGAAATATTTATGAGAACGATGTTAAACATATAAAAATTGTGTATTTAACTAATTTTATTTTTACCCGGACTTTTTTATTTCACTCTGGATGGTTTTCCAACGATCTGAGTATATCAAATTTTTAAAAATAAATCTTTAATGGCAGAAATCATTGAAAAATCATTAAAAACTATTTAAAAATGTAACATTTCTTACGAAAAGGTTGTTTATTCTTTTCGACATATGAAAATAAATGTTTAATCTTTCCCCTGTTTTCCCCCTTTTAGTGCGAGAACCACCCTATTTCCCCCTTTTTGAGCTACTTTTACAGTGTGATCCCTGTAATATTGAAGATCGTGATATCATAGTAGTATGGTAGATTTTATTGTTGTTGAAAATCTGAAAAAAATGAGAAAATATATATATATTTTTTTTCACGAAATGGTAGTAATTTTTACAAATATCAATGTGAAAAGATTGAAAAAATTATTACTACGTTCAAATTGGAAATTAATTTGAACTAAAATTTTATTACAAATTATTTTTTAATTATTGTTTAAAAAAATAATATGTCGAAAACAATGTATTATTCTACTGAAAAAAATTCTTCCAAATAATATAATATTTGAAATTGTAAGTGAGTTCAGTGGCACAACTAGAGACGCGTAGGCCCCCTCCGCAACATTTTTTAGGCGGTCCGTTTGAAATTAAAAAAGAAGGACGACTTCTAACTTGCTTATCAGTAAAACAACAGATTTTCGCTTCTCATTCTATAAGACAGACCGCGCACTGACATTTTACAAAATTAAATAAATTATCGGAAACTATTTTATAATGTTTTCTCTTTCATCATAATATCAGTTAAGATAATTATTATAAATGAACATAGTGAATAACTCTAGTTTATACTTCAATACTGTTTTTTTGTTTTGTACAAAATTTTCAGAATTTAAAAATATTCTGAAGAATTATATATAAAAAGAATACTTTTTTTTTTACATTATTTCTGCTATGGAATTTTCTGCGTATGATATTTTTAATTTCTTATAATTAATATATTATAGTAGAATTAATGTAAAAAAAAGTATTGTTTTTATATATAATTCTTCAGAATATTTTTAAATTCTGAAAATGTTGTAAAGAACAAAAAACCAGTATTGAAGTATAATGTAGAGTTATTCACTGTGTTCATTTATAATAATTATCTCAACTGATATTATGATAAAAGAGAAAACATGATAAAATAGTTTCCGATAATTTATTTAATTTTGTAATATGTCAGTGCGCGGTCTGTCTTATAGATTGAGCAGCGAAAATCTGTTGTTTTACTGATAAGCAAGTTATAAGTCGTCCTTCTTTTTTAATTTCAAACGGACCGCTTAAAAAATGTTGCGGAGGGGGCCTACACGTTTCTAGTTGTGCCACTGAACTTACTTACAATTTCATATAGTAAGGCTAACAATCTCGCGCAGTGCTTATTGGAATGCGAAAAAGCAGATCGAACTCACTTGCAAAAGTCAAACTCACAATTCTTTGCTTACTATGAAAATTAGTTATTCATACAGTTTGCATGTTTAAATGTACTATTTCAAATAATTATTGAAGCTACTTGTTCTAGTAATCTGTCTTTTTACAATTTGAAGTAGTAATGCTGACTTAAGGTTTAGTATATTTTGAGATCACTAACTCATTCAGTATCAAAAACTATCTGAATTGTTTCTTGTACAATGCGAACAAGTAAACTTCAAGTTAACAATGCATAAAAGTGAATCTAACTATCTACTTTTTTCCGTGCACGCAGTGTTAACTGTCTATGCATTTTTCCCGCGTATAGTCTAGATTATATAATATAGATAATATAATATAAACCTTTTATCGAAAAACCGGCTATGCTTGCTCCGAGATGTTTATGTAGATGTCGTATGCAAAAAATTAAACAAAAATATTCAACCGTGCAGCCTCAAAATGCAAAACCGATTACTGAATTGCTGAATTTGGTAGAAAACTACAGTGTGAATGCACAGAAGTTGTGTATTACCTAAAGATTCACACTATTACGGCAAATATCAAGCGATTTTCATGAACATTTTTCAATTTCTTGTAATTTTTTTAAATAAATTGATTCTGCTAATTAAAATTAAATTAATCCATCATTTCATAATGTCAGTTTTTCTAACCGGCCGTGATGTTATAACAATGCGAGGGTTCATTCATTCTGGATGATTTGACTCGCTCCGGGGTGTCTGCCGACTGGAGTTTGGCGAGAGTGAACAGGCACGCTGGGGAAATGCATGGACAGCTAACGCTGAGCGACACTGCTATTGTTCTTTATTTAGATTATTAAACAAAATGTAAACATTTTGCCGAAAAACCGGCGCTGCTTTCTCCGAGATATGCTTATGTAGATGTTGTATGCAAAAAATTAGACAAAAATATTCAACCGTGCGGCCTAAAAATGCCGAACCGATTACATATTCTGATAGAGGGCCTTAAAGACGCCATCATTAAAACTATAGCTGCAGGTGTTTGGTGTGATGTAAAATCAGTAATAGAAAAATGATTGTAATGAATATAATATAAACGAAATATGATTTTTTCTTTAGTAATATATAAGGTTTCAGCATGCTTATTAAAAAACAGATTATTTTACTAGAAATATTCAAATTTATTTATAGAAAACTTGATATTAATACAGCATTTTATCTACTAGACTTATCTATACAACTATTGTGCGAATTATCAAAACCTAGCCATTTTACAAATAATTTGTTGCCACGTTTTTTGGGTACTTTTTCAACAAGATAGATGTATGAATGTTCAACTTTTGAAACTTCTTGTACATAAGAACTACCTGCAACGGTCGTATCTTCATAATCTTTAAGCATATAACCCATCTGAAAATTCATGTACAGGAACCTGTGCAGGAACCTGACAGGTTCCTTTGGAGGTTCCTGCACAGGCTCCTGTACAGGAACGTACGCAGGTTCCTGGTACACCGGTTCCTGCCACGGATCCTGCGAGGGAACTTGCGTACGTTCCTGTAGAGGAACCTGGGTATTCAAATACCTGTACAGGTTCCTGAATTATCGTGGATATCGCTGCAGGAAATTTCCTAGGGAGGATCATTTACAAGTTCCTGTGCAAGTGGGACACATTTGCAAAAAGTATCCTTCAAGGATCCTGTAAGGGTTCATGAGCAGGTGGGACACTCGCAAAAATATCTCTGAAGGATCTTGTACTACTTCCGTACCACATGAATATACCTTCACAGGAACCTGTAAAGGATCCTGCTGTGTAGTTTTTCTGTACCGTGCTGATACTGAGGAACCTTTAAAGGGTCCTTCACACACACACACACACATCCCGGACGAGCCCCCATTCGGTTTCGGTTTCGATTCCTTTGGAATAGAACCGAAGGGCCTATGACAAAGCCACCGAACGCGTCCTCGGGTTGCGGATAGAGGGTTCCTGTACCAAGGGTTTCTGCTGAATATGGTTACAATAATTAATAAGCAGTCGCGGACAATTTTCCAGGGATGGTCCCGCAGGAATAACTCCTAAGCGAAGGCGTAACAACCGTGCCGAAAGCTGAATGGCACCTGGGTTAGGTGTCTCAAACCGTAACTCTGGGATACCGGGCGACCTCTCAGAGTATCAGCCTCATCCTTGCACGCGGGGCTCTACAAGGATGGACTAAGCCTTTCCCTAGCTGCTCGTGGGAACAATAATGAAACCACCAAAACGCCAAAATGTTGTAAATGCGGTTCAAGACAATCGAACGCGCAGCGCACCCGACAATGGGTCGACAAACAGTGCCGATCAGCCTAGAGTTCGGGGTGCTGAAAATAATTTAGATCGAAACACGACGGCGAACCGGCGAAATGCCCACATTGAGTGGACGGATCGACTCAGGGATGACGTGCTAGACTGCTACGATGCCAGCATTATCCCTGTTCGCGGAGGCTTTATGGCGCATATGCACACTCTGTGGTGCCAGAAACACCCAGAGCTTCAGCATGTTTCGCATCAGTCTTTGCGAAATCAAGCCGACTACCTCCGAAAAAATGGATATGTACGCGGAGCGCTTCCCCAACCGCTGCTTTATCAAGTTGCAGAACTTTGGCTGATTCAAATCAAAGGCTGAAACCAACGATGGATCAAAAGACCAAAAGACGCTTACATCAACTGAACAAGAAGATTGGATGGGCAAGACAGAATACGTCCCGTGTTCAATGTGTGATTGACTACATAACATCTGGTAGACCGTTTACGGAAGGGGTTCGAATGTTCGCCCAAGAACTAAGGATCTTGAATCACACACTAAACAAGTCAAAGCTGCTGACAATCAAGCAGCATATTTTTGACAAAATACAACTGTTATCTGACGCAAGGAGGAGAATACAGAAGAGGGAGAGATGGATCAGGGAGAATCAACAGTTTCTCGCTGACCCATCGCGCCTCTTCAGCGATCTACCTGTTTCTGTCAAAAATCTACCCAAGCCCAAGGAGGTAGAGACCTTTTGGAGAGAGGTGTACAAGATCCCGAAAACACTAGAGTTGAAAGAAGATACTGAAAATATCATCCGCTTCAAGGAGTTTTGCGACAACCTCATAAAATCTGAGGAGGAATGTCCATAAATCACTGTCGAAGAGGTGAAAAAAGCACTTAAAAGCACGAAGAACTTTTCCGCTGCTGGACCAGATTGTATCATGAACTTTTGGTGGAAGAAGTTTACTTTTGCAGACCAACATTTCGCCCGCATATTCACCTCATATTTAAAGTCGGAGACGCCCATTCCGCAGTGGCTGGTGTTAGGACGCACTATACTCCAGCCAAAAAAAGGCAACTTGTCCAGCCCAGAGAATTACAGGCCAATAACTTGTTTGAACACGCTGTATAAGATCTTTACAGCTGTCCTCAACAACAGGATTGTTCGACGAATCGCGCCTGTATGGCGAGAGATGTACGAACAACGTGGCTCGAAAAAAGGTGTAGCAGGCTGTCGAGAGAACCTGCTAATTGACAGGTGTGTCTGTAAAGACGCTGCAGCCCATCAGCGCGTCCTCTCAATGGCCTGGATTGACTACCGGACTACCGGTCTGTTGGAAAGCTTGAAGGTACATCCACACATAGTGAGATGCATAGAGAGATTGATGCCTCTTTGGAAAACTAGATTTACTATCTCATCTAGAAATTATCGTGTGACAACGAACAACGTCACCTTCCAGAGGGGCGTCTTTCAAGGTGATACCATGAGCCCTTTGCTTTTTTTGCATCACACTTTTGCCTCTATCTCTCGCGCTACGAAATTCTCCTGGATACCTCTGTGGCGACACTAATCAGCGCGAGCATAAGGTCACTCATGTATTTTATATGGATGACCTGAAGATCTATGCCTCTGGTAGAAGCAAACTTCAAACTGCTATAAATATTGTCAAGAACTACACGGGAGAGATTGGGATGGACTTTGGCTTGGACAAGTGTGCCAAAATTTATCTGAAGAAAGGAAAGATTACTGGCGTTCCCAAGGACCCCGAGCTTGTGGATATAAGTGTTATCAGACATCTTAATACTGGACAGACCTATACATACCGGGGCGTGCCTCAAAACCGCATTCAGGACGTAACATCAGTGAAGGAGTCTCTCCGAAGCAGATACAAGCATCTTCTTCGACAGATTTGGTCTTCCAATCTGTCGGCGTTGAACAAGGTATCTGCGACTAACATGCTCAATTCGTCAGTTCCGCGATTATGTATTTCACGCCGTCAAGGCGGACGCGGACTTCTGAATCTCCAGTGTCTTCATAACCGGATTGTTCTAAGTACAGCTTACATCGTTGCGAATGGCAGAGATCCTCTCCTAAAGATGGTCAGGAACCACGAGATGATTGGCGAAGGAGCGTTCCTTTACAAAGATGCGGAGCAAGCGGCCGAGACCCTTGGCCTGAATTTTAACATCAGAAGTGAGGAAAGTGCATTACTTCACATAGATGCTTCACTTCTAAAAACGAAAGTGAAGAAAGCAGAGGTTGAAAATTTTCACCAAGAGCTACTCGACAAGAAAATGCACAGAAACTTTCACAGAAATATAGAAAAACAGTCCTTGTCGAAGGAGCAAACTTTTGCTTTCCTCAAATCATCAGGGCTTAATTCAGGTACAGAGGGTTTTATTTTCGCATGCCAGGACGGTGTCATTTCCACCTTAGCATACTGTGAGCGCATTTTATGTCAAGAAGTTCCCAGTGATAGGTGCAGAGCGTGTCATGCACACGCTGAGTACCAAGAACACATACTATCAGGGTGTCCGACCCACGCGGGAACGACGTATATCTATAGACATAATGCGGCTCTAAGAGTGCTTTATTACCATCTTTGTCGCTCTTACGGTGTTGGCCGGGACCCTGCCCTGCCGAACGCTCCAAAGGAGATAGAGTCGATTGTCTGAAACGAGAAGTGTCAAATTTTCTGGAACTACGATTTTCGGGCATCAGTCTCCGTTGCGCACTCGAGGCCTGACATTGTTCCCCAAGACTTCGAGAAACGAACTATATTCGTGATCGAATTCTTGGCTCCGTCCGAATACAACATCACTGCAAAGGAGAAAGAAAAAGAGGAGAGGTATCAAGACCTTAACAGAGAGCTACAACGACTGTACCCAAAATATTCGATACAAGTAATTGTCCTTGTGATAGGTGCTCTCAGAGGTGCGAAACTATCTCTGGTTCGTAACCTTAAAGCCATACCCGCGTGCCAAAAATATGCCAAGGCACTTGCGAGATGGATGCAGAAAGCTGTCATACTTGGGTCGCTTCGTGTCCTCAAGACACACGAGGTTTTCGCCGGCCTCTTGTTGTGATTTTGTCGTTGCCTATGACCACCCATCTCACGGTTGTGAGACGTGGCCATAGGTGTGATTTACCGCGGTGCTACTGGGGGCTATTAACATTTTGTTGGATGGCAGTTGCTCTTAGTGGGACCCTGC
>CAKNYM010041614.1:42685-62904 GCA_932195095.1 Andricus curvator
TTTTTTCAAATTGTATATATATATATATATATATATATATATATATATATATATATATATGCGAGTGTCTTACCTGTTCAGGAACCTGTACAGGATCCTCCATTGGGAATTTCTTGCAGCAACATCTACGATTATGCAGGAACCTATACAGGTATTTGAATATCCAGGTTCCTCGACAGGAACGTACGCAAGTTCCCTCGCAGGATCCGCGGCAGGAACCAGTGTACCAGGAACCTGTACAGGAACCTCCAAAAGAACCTGACAGGTTCCTGTACAGGAATTTTCAGTTGGAACGTTATGGGTAGAGTATCCTTTACGTGACTCACAGTAAATATTTCAGTCGTCCAATTTGGTGTATAACCTTTTCCAGAAACATGCTTAAATTTACTAATACGCTCTTTATCACCTAATTTAAATGTTGATTTTTTTACATTATATCGAACCTTAAGTTTATTGTAAACACTCAACAGAAATTTCGTCTCATGTCGAGTGGTAACATCTTTCGGTTTCATTCTAATAGTTCGATTTTTGCTATCATTATAAGAAGACATTGAATCAGATAAAATATTTAACCATTTATAATTCCCTTGCAAACTAAATTGCACCCACATCATATTCTTCAACGTACGAGTAAAACGCTCACAGATAGACGCTTTCAAATTACTAAATGTCGAGTACGTATTTATACTATATCGTTTCATAAGATTTTCAAATTTTGAATTGTAACATTCTTTGCCATTATCTACTTTTAAGTTCTTAGGCAAACGGCCTTTACTTAGTACTGATTCCATTGCAACAATTACATCATCACCTCTCTTGGTCTTAACAGGGGCAGCCCAAGCAAATTTTCAAAATATGTTAATGCTGGTTAATATGTACTGATAGCCCCAGTTTTCTCGCTCATTTGGTATCATTTCAAAGATATCGGCTTGCCACGTCCCATCAATACCACGGATGTCATCATGCCGACGTTGGTAATTTCTCCTCGCAGGCGTATGCAGTTCCTTCACCACCTGCAGCATCTCTTCGTCCATTCTCGAGTGCGATCACCTTGGTGTCCAGTTGAGATATGAGCTCTGAATTACGACTCATCAGCTTTTGTTTGGTTTCAGCATCAGTTTTTAAGTTTTTCAAATGTTCATTTTCAGAAGATTCTAGACTTCCAATCATCATATTGTTGTTAACAACTTCAGTTCGCAAGGATGCTATAACTTCATAGATGGACTCTATTTCATGTTTTATCATACGTTGCTTGTGATTTAAAGATACTGCATCATTTAGATCCTGAGGTTCACCTAAATTGCACAACTTTTTGTTTTCAATATCAAAATTGCCTTCAGATGTGACTTTGAATCCAATTCCTGGTGGACCTAGACTTTTCATCTTAGGTCACTCAATATGATGTCCGAATACATCGATAATCATCTTGATAATGACTTAGATGCACAATGAGTGTTGTTTAATATATGATTCTGGCCTCACGCAGTTCTTCGATTATCGATGTAATTTTGTTTGTTTGAGCTGAGTAATATATTCTATGCGCATTTGTTGCAAGAACAATACTTTTATAATTTTCCTGATCAGCATCACTTATGAAAGATTCATTAGGGGCCTTTTTGAATAATAGTTCCAGTAAGCCCCTGAATTGCAGATAATTAGTGTCACCTATATTAGTTTCATGGTTCTCGGAACTTATTGACGAATCCCTAATCAATAATCTATTTTTAGATAATTTTCGTACACCATATATATTATCATGATCCTTTTTTAATTATCTAATACAATATCTAATATATTGTCGTGTTTCTCACAAGCAATATCATCAAAAACTATCACTGAATTTGATCGTGCCTCACTTGGTATTACTACATTTTCATGTTCATTGAAAGCATAGTACTCAACATCATCTACTGCTTGAAGAACTTTTTCTAAAAATTGATACTTGGGCTCATTTAAAGATTTTTAGTAGACATGCACATTTTCAAATCATAATCCATTAGCATGTATTATTAGAGCCATTAGCGCATTAGTTTTACCACAGGTGGATGGCCCACAAAATATTGCTCGTATACTGTTCGGTGATAACTGCCCATGTCCTTTATCTCTTTTTTCATGTTGAGTGAGCTAATAAAAAATTCACTATAGGTAATTTCATAGATTGTGCTTGAAACTGCATCTTAAATACGACTGAGTTAAAAACTTATATAAACTTATATAGGTTAGTTCTTTAGTCTGAAAGTATCCCCCAAACAGATACGATTGTACATGGAGACAAAACTGAAGTCAGTCATAAGCGAACCTCGAACGAAGTAAGACGTGGTAGAGGTCTACTTAACAGAGTTATCAACAATCTTCCATTGGGATTGCATCTTCCAGGATATCAGTATTGTGGACCTGGTACAAAGCTAGCAAAGAGACTCGCGCGGGGTGATCATAGCCGTAGCTAGGGGGGGGGGGGGTACATTGCCGGGCAACGCCCCACCTTAAAATACCAATGCCTTACCTTAAAAAATACAATACATCGATTGACCAGATCAGATCAAGTAAAATTTTTACTTCCGCCCTACCTGTAACCACCGCTGCCCTACCTTAAATTCAACTCTAGCTACGGCCCTGGGGGTGATCCTGGATTTAATCCTCTTGACGCAGCTTGTAAAGATTACGATATTGCCTACTCACAGAATAGAGATAAGATTGAGCTTAGAAACGTAGCTGACAGAGATTTAACTGAAAAAGCTTGGAAACGCTTGTTAGCTAAAGAGGCGGGAATAGATAAAAAGGCTGCTGCGTGGGCAATAGAAAATACCATGAAAATTAAAGCTAAATTAGGTGTGGGATTAAAAGTGAAAAAACGCGCTACAACACTTTAAATAATTGTGGCAGCAGCCAAGAAATCAATAGTAACTAGTACACATGCTAATAAAGTTATCAAATCTGCCCTCAGCGGTGCTCGAGCTGCTGTTTCAAAGGCTGGTGGTCGACGCAACATTAAAAAACCTCGTATTCTACCTCTTGCACCCAAAGTAGGTGGTTTCCTACCCTTCCTTGAACCTATCTTTGCTGGACTTTGTGCAGCTGGAGCATTGGCTGGTGGACCATATAAACAGGGAGTAGGGCTTCATCTGAAACCATATATCGTGCGGAAGGATCAGGACTCAAATGCCAGTCAAAAAAATTAAAGTGAAGCTACCAAATAGACCATTAACTGATTTTGATTTGTTTAAATTTGCGAAAACTTTAAAATTTCCACCTTTTCGAGGCGTTTTTATGCGAAATGAATGACCAATGAGTGGTGCCCATAAATATCAATCAGCTATTGTCAATCTAGATGATAAAAATGGTGTTGGTACTCATTGGGTCGTATATAAAAACTCGATTGACAAAGTTATTTATTTAGATAGCTTCGGTAATCTTCGGCTACCTTTGAAACTCATTAAATATATCGGTATTGGTAACATAAAATATAATCATGAAAGATATCAAAATTATGACACTTATGTGTGTGGACATTTATGTTTGAAATTTCTATGTAATCAGTTAAACTCTCAAAATATGTATAATCTATATAAAGCTGTGTAATAATGAAACGCCGTTAGTTACGCTTCTATCTTCATCACGGATGATTCGTTCACTTTGAGGTTTTCTGGGACCTCTTATGATAGAAACTCAATATTTTCTTCCAATTGAATTTTCATCAAGCAAAAAATATATTCTGGGTCTTGTAGAGTTATTAACCTTTCATTCAATTCCAAAAGTAGATGATGGTCACAACAAATTTTACCTGGCTTCAGAATCAATCACCATACCTACAGCTGTGTAATAATGGTACACCGTTAGTTACGCTAGATACTCAATATTTTCCTACAATTGAACTTTCATCAAGCAAAAATTATACTCCGGGTCTTGTCGAGTTTTTAACCTTTAATTCAATTCCACATGTAGATGATGGTCACACCCAGTGCTGTAACAAGGGCGGGGCGACAGGGGCAACTAGGAAATGAGTAAAAATTAATATTCTTCGAGAAATCACAACTTTTTTCAAATCAAAATACAAAGGAAATTAAATAAAAATCATAGCTTGATAATACTTTATATCCCATTCTTCTACTACGAATTGAGGTATTCTCTTTTTATACATACTTCGAGTCGTTTCAAAAGTTGTTTTTATATCTTCATAATCTACGTGCTCGCTAACTCGACTTTTTGTAAACATTAAATATTCGTCTGGCGACAGGAGACCATATCAACTTTTGGCTTTAGCTTTATTATTTTTTCGAGATGAGTTCAGCATTAGCTGGTCCTCAGTATGTAACGAATCAATTAATTAAATAATTATACTTTCAAAAATTACATGGATTTTACTCAATTGTTAAAAATTTTTAATGTTTTAGTATATATGTGCAGTGAATAATTGTCTTCTTTATACTTGATCAAGTATTCAAATCGAAAATCGCATCTTTTAAAGGTAAGTTTCAATCATTGTACTCGTAACACGTACACTTCTTTTAATATTATAAGTAAAAATGTATTGAAAGTCAGTACAATTTCACTGTGGTCAGTAATGTTCTTTCGGTTATCTTTAGCAGCGAAAAATCAGTAAGAATGAACTAATAATTGAAAATAATTATTCAATAAAAGTCCGGGCTTATTTTATTGATCTTTCAGTAGAAATAGTTACTTACTGAAATTCAATTATGTGGGCGTCCGCATAAAAAGAGCGCTTACGGCCGATTCTAGTTTCAAACCTAATTAGATGCGTTTCTCTCTTTTTTCAAGTTCCAGCTTTTAAAATTCCCATTAAGCTTATTCGCGGCCCTTTTCACGCCGAAGCCCACATATTTATTTCACTTTAATTATTTGTTTTCTGGGAAATCATAGAAAAATTATGCAGTGAATTAGGCTATTTCACTAACACTAGCGAAAATGAAAAACGCATTACTGGTAGACATATCAGCTGGAAAAATGAAGTCTACCTGATTTATGGTTTTATTTCACAATTCCAACATAATTTTTTCATTGGGTATGCACTGCAGACGGTCAATTTTGGCAGCACTGATTTTTCGTGATTTAAATTAAGAAAGTTTAAAATATAGTCTACCATTGCCTTCAGTTAGGAAAAAGTCCTCTTTTAGATAAAATCCACGATGTCAAAGAGACCATCGGGTACTGAATATAGAAAATTAAATAAACGGAGAGAAGAGGAAGACAGACAAAATGCAAATCGGAAGATCATGGACAAATATATTTCTGCAGGGACTATGGCTCTCCTTGAGGCTCTTCCAACATTGCAAATAAATAAAGTGGAAACACCTGTAACTAAACGGACCGAAGAACTTTCAATTCCAAACTCATCAGAAGCACTTCCAATTTAAAATATTTCGTCATCAGAAGAGGCAATTATAACGATCCAACTTCGTGGCCTCAAATGTCTGATAAAATTAGACAACAACTTGTTGCTCATGGTCCAGATCAAGGTAATGATATAGATTTTAAGGAATTGCCAATGAATGCATCGGGACGAAACTTCACAAAAGACTGGTCTTTAGATAAGCAACAAAATTGAGAGAAAATTGAAAGAAAGTGGCTTATTTATTGTAAAAATAAAAATGCAATCTTTTGTTTTCATTGCTTTGTGTCCGGTGATTCTATTTGTTCAAAGCATTTAGCGAATTCTGCGGAGGGATTTAATGACTGGAAATATATAAATTTGAATTGAAAAAAATATAGCTCTATAAAGCTTGATAATAGTAATCTTACTGAAATTACTTTATTACAAAACGGATTTCAAAAAAATTGCAATATCTAAAATAATGCATTATGATGAGAGAGAAAAATACAGAGAGAGAGAGAGAGAGAGACGATAACATTTGACAAATATTATGTAGTAGAATGTGCTTTCACATTGAACGAAAATTTTTTTTATTTAGCCCGGACATTAAGCCTTTTTTAACAATCACCTCTTGAAAAATCCAAGTGTTTCACGCCATTCAGATTGAGAATTTTTAAACACTAAATCTCTCATGCTTTCTACAAATCTATACATATGCTTAAAGATGATCAAAATGAAACCGTTGCAGTACTGCTAAAAAATTCTTGATAATTCAAGCACTTTTAAATTACAAACTTAACTTAAATTTCACGTACTTACAAGATAAATGTTCAATCCTAGAGGGAACGGGTGATAGATTAATGAAAATAACAACTTTTAGTATTTACACAAGAAGGTATTATTATTAGAGTATACGACTTGAGTTCCCGAGAGGCAAATTGCGAATGGTCCCCGAGAGATTATTTGACTCTTTGATTCGAAGGCCACGTCAAGATAGACTGCCCGACGTTAGGCCCGGAAGCCCCATTAAGATAAAAACTGCTCGAAGCCTTTTGTCTCCCCCATTGTCAATCGGGGACTCAGGTACCTCCATCAAACCTCTCAATTCAAAATATTTGGAAAAATGCTATGCTCTCTATAGCTTCAATTGCTTCAATAGCTTGATTTCTTTCTCATGCATGTATGCATATACATTTTATCATTATTATGCTCTTCTATCTACTTATATACATGCAGCATGCAACCTGAGACTTATTACGAATCTCAATCATCGGTCATAGCGTACTCTGCGAAACATGTCGTTTCTAGGCAGCTACCGATATCTAGATGCTCTGCAAGACAATAAGTCTCTTGGCATCCTGGCTTGTGCTCTCTGCAAATGTTCTCATTACTTCCTAATCATTTCAAATAGTTAACAACAAAATTTTTTTTTCAAAGGAAGAATGAATCACCTGCAGACAACACGAGAGTGGACTTGTGAGCTCTGCATTTCAGATTAAAACTTTACTTCTTGGCAACAAAATTATTGCTCTGCAAACTCTAAGATATAATCTGCTTCTCGGCTTCACAAGCGTATGCTCCTTGCGCTCTGCAAAGTATAAATACTTCTAGGCCGCGTGGGGCATCTTTTTAATCTTACTAGGGTGCGAAAATAATATGCACCTTTTAGTGGATGGAGCCTTCATTCTCTGACGATTCGTTCCTTTCATCACTGCTTACTACTGACTCCCATAGTTTTAATTTCTCTCCAGGGAATACACCTGTATATGGTTTCTGTGTAGGTTGAGCCCCTTTTATGTCACCAATAACGTATCGATCATTTTCTAGGACCTCTTTAACTTCATACGGTGCAGGATAACTTGGCAATAATTTTCTACTTTTCCCTTCATTCGAGTCAACTACTCGCTGTACACCCACAGCAGCGCCCACTCTGAACACTTTGGGAGGAGCCCGTCGCAAATCGTATCTTCTCTTATTTTCCACTTGATTTTCTAAAATCTTTTCTGCTGCACGCTCACGCATTTTAGTCCTATCCTCTCTAACTTTTGGTTCTCCGATTTCATTTAACAACTTTTCTTCAGCCTTTTGTCGCGGTTGGTAGCCTAGCAATAACTCTGAAGGACTTTTACCAGTAGCTTTATTTATAGTATTATTTAAACCCAATTTAACCCTATTAGCTTCTCGATCCCAACTTGTTTTCTCGTTCAATAAACTTGATGTAACAGCATCAAGGATCGTTCTGTTGTATCGTTCTACCTGTCAGTTTGCGCTGTCAAATATGACGCGTTTTGGATACCCGAAAACACTGGCAGTTTCATCCAAAAATCTTTCTACTAGTATTGCTTTAGTACTTGCTACCGCCTTTAAAAATACAAACTTAGTAAAAGCATCTACCGCAACTATTAAGTATGATTTACCGGAAGAACTTCGTACGATGGTCCTAAGTGATCGATATGCAGCGCGTGCATTGGCTCTGCTACTTTTTCAATTGGATACAAAAAGCCTGGCTTCTTACCGGCTGGCGTTTTTCTATAGAAACAAGCCACGCATGACGCAATATATCGCTTTACGTAGCGCTTCATACCCGTGAACCAGTAGTCACGCTGCATTTTCTCAACTGTCTTATCCAAACCTCCGTGAACTACTTCATCATGACATAAACGGGTAATTCGCTGTCTTAACGAACGTGACACAGCCCATTTTGCCCCGCTTTCCGTTTTTCGAAAGACTCTCTCGTTTTTTAACACAAAATCCCATGTGTATTCTCTTCTCATCCTTGTCCGTAGCTACGGGTTTTAAAACATCTTCAATATGCTTTAATTTTTCGTCTTGCATTTGAGCCAATAACAGTAAGTCGTCATGTTCTAAATGGAAAATTCCTATTTCTTTTATCTCGTCGGCGTTTACTTAATCGCTAATAGCATTACGACTCAACGCATCTACGTGCGACATTCTCGCCCCAGCTCTATACTCGATGACACAATCATACTCCTGTAACTGGATCCACCACCGGCCTACTCGAGGCATCAGATCTCGCTTGGAGAACGTCACTCGCAACGCGCTGCAATCAGTAACAATCACAAACCGAATTCCGATTAAATATACACGAAAATGACATAAACTACTTACAAGGGCAAGCGTCTCAAGTTCGTAAGAATGATATCGTTGTTTTTCTTTGGTCGTCTGTCGGCTGAAGTAAGCTATCGGGTGTATTTGATTATTTTCGTCTCGTTGCATCAATATTCCACCCAGACCTAATTTGCTTGCATCAATATGGAGCTCCGTCCCGGCACCTCGTCTATACAAAGCTAACACCGGACGCGATACTAACTTATTCTTGATACTTTGAAACGCATTATTTTGCTCATCGCGCCATCGCCATGTTTCATTTTTTTTTGTCAAAATAGTAAGTGGTCGGGCGATTAATGCAAAGTCTTTGATAAATTTTCGAAAAAAGCTTGCAAGCCCGACGAACTGACAAACCTCATGTACATTTGACGGTACTTTAAACTGAGAAACAGCTTGAACCTTTTGATGCTCTGGTCTTATTCCATTACCGCCGATTTCGTAACCCAAAAACTGTATTATCAACATTAAAAACCCAAATTTTTCTAGTTTAAGTGTCACCCCTACTTCTCGCATTCGTTTTAACCCAAGTGTTAGAACGTTTATTGCAGTTTCAAATTCTTCAGCACCCATTATATAATCATCGATATATGCCTCAATTATTATTTTGTCTCGTAATGGTTTCATAATCTTTTTGTCAATCGAGAACACACAGCAGATGCATTAGCTAGACCAGACGGTGTATACAAAAATTCATAATGACTATCCGGTGTTACGAACGCGGTTTTCTCAATATCTCTCTCCGCGATGGGTATTTGAAAATATCCAGAGGCCAAATAAAAAGTTAAAAATATTTTCGCCCCTTCTAGATTATTTATTTGTTCTTCTATTACTGGTAATGGAAATCGCTGTTTCTTTGTTTTAGCGTTGAGTGCACGATAATCCACGCACATGCGGATCTCGCCATTTTTCTTTCGTACTAAGATAATTGGACTCGCGAAGGGGGAATCAGATTCTGTGACAACGCCGCACTCTTTCAGCTCGTCAACAATTTTGCGAGCTTTATCTTGCTCAGCATATGAAAGACGATATGGTTTATAATATACCGGTGTTGAATCAGTTAACTCGATCTCGGTCTCGGCGAGATTGGTTTTACCAAGTTCACGCATGTTAAGAGCAAGACAATCGCGAAACTCATTTAATACTTTTATTACCCTTTGTCTTTGCGATTCTGTTAATTGCTCACTCGTTATTATTTTGTCGGCCGGTAATTTTTCATCTCTCCCCTTTTTAATGGACATTATTCTAATTTCTTCATCTTTTGCTTCTCTCGTTACCTTAGCACATGTAATTATTTGTGATTCTTTAATAACAAGCGGAAAATCAGACAGAGTTACGACAGGTAAAACCGCCACCGAAGTGTTCAAAATGCATCGAGGAATACAATGTTCCTCTCTCGGATTAGAGCGGTAGCTTATGTCCACAAGTAAATCGCCTCCATAATTATTATTGCCAACTTTTACCTTAATATTTGCCACCTGATTTGGAGGTATAACTGTTGCCTCGGCCGCCCAAAGTGTCACCTTGCGAGCAGGTAGTTGATCGATTTCTGGAAGTTCTGCACTGGTACCGTCGAACAGCCGCAATTCACCCCTTTTTTGCACTACAATCACCTCTGGTAGATCAGTGAAGGGCTGACCTACGATCAAAGCCACCTGCTGTACCTCATCTTGAACGATGAATACTTCGACGTTAGCTTCTGCCATATCGACCTTCAACTTGATATTGCAGAATCCGCAAGGCCATACAATAGCACCTCCAAAACCACGAGGTACTGCATCTGTTATGCGACCTTTTATCGCTGCGTTGAGAGCATCACTTTGGCGTAAAGTGATACATTCGCTACCTAGATCGACGTATGCTCGCATTTCTTTATCGTTCACTAAAGCATCAAAGAAACGAGTGTTGTTACACAGTCGACCTGATCCAATACTTAACACATTTAGCTTTTTATTCTGTGTCTTACAGTTTCGCGCATAATGTCCAGGTTGATTACACTTAAAACACACAACTTCTTTACTGGTATGTTGTTTTTGACTATCTTTTCCTTTGTGCTCGCTTTCTCTTGAAAATTGACGAAATTTGCCAAATTTTATATGGTCTCTGTATTTTCGATCTCTATTGTTTTCATTCCTAGATTTTATATTTTCGTTATACTTGGCCAAAAATCCACGTAAATCCTCCAAGCTACTATAGTCAGCTGCACGAATACCAGCTTGTATTGGATCGTCCTTTATTCCATAAGCGACACACTCTACTGCATCTCGACCTTTGATGTTACACAGACTTATTAGTCCGATCTTTTGATAATAGTAAGTCGCCATATCTTCGTCGCGTCTCTTAGTTCTTTCTAACATTTTTGATAATCTAACCGGCATCACTGTGCGATTTCTAAAATTAATTAGTAAGTTTTCCTTCCACTCTGGCCATGATAAGGCAATCGAATCAAGCCCTTCGTACCATGTGCGTGCGTGTCCCTTAAACCGCTCGGTTATAAAAGTAGCTGTCGTCGCGTCACTCCATCGATGCTGTTCTTTTAATCCTTCAATTTTATCGATCCATTTCTCTATCTTTTGGTGTGCGTCCTTCGGATCATAATTGGGTATGACGTTTTTCGGTTCACGTACGTTAACCTCTTTATTATTGACAGTAGATTGCTGACTGGTGCGAGAAAGTCTTTCCAGTGTTTCGGAAAAACTATTGGCAATTTCGCGGCACACAAAATAGTTTTCACAAAAGAACGTAATTGAATATAAATCCCACTTACGATATAAGATAAAAGTTTTATCCTATAAGGAACGGGTGATAGATTAATAAAAATAACAACTTCTAGTATTTACACAAGAAGAGTATATTATTATTATAGTACACGACTTGAATGCCCCACAGCCAAATTGCGAATGGTCCCTGAGAGATTATTTCACTCTGCGATTCGAAGGCCACGTCAAAACAGACTGCTTGACGTTAGGCCCGGAAGCTCCATTAAGATAAGAACTGCTCGAAGCCTTTTGTCTCCCCCATTGTCAATCGGGGACTCAGGTACCTCCATCAAACCTCTCAATTCAAAATATTCGGAAAAATGCTATGCTCTCTATAGCTTCAATTCTTACATACTGGTAACTTAAAGTGATTTTCATGCATTTGTGAATAAAAATTTATTTATGAACATCCACTTTATTCTATTTTTATATGTTAAAGTAGTGTTTTAGTTTACTTTCATACATAAATTGTGTACTTTTTACAATATTATAATCCACAGATATTCCGAACTATAAATTCTACAAAATAATATAGATAGAATTCAAAATCTAGACCTAACCTAGAAGTTTCTCCATATGTATTTAATTTTAGACCTTTTAAAGGATTTCAGGATGAATATTTCACCTGCGTGAGGAAAAAGTTGACATCTCCATGGTTTCTATGCAACCATGGTGCTATGTTGCTTATTAGCTGGGCAGTCCATCTTCCTTTGGTTTCATTTCTCCACCTTGTCTGCCAGTGCTCCATAGTTTTGGATCTGGGTTCCTCTTTGGCTTCTGCTTTGCCTACTTCCGACTTTCTTTCGAAGATGTTTTTTCGCTCAAAAGCCAGCAAGTCTATTGGTATGATTCCAGCTATTACCATAATAGCCGGCATGGATACCGTGCGATACGAGCATGCCACTCTAAGTGCGCCTCGATATTGCACTCCAGCGATTCTTCTCCTATATTTGTCCTTCCTAAGTACGTCTGCCCATATTTCAGCTCCGTACAGTAGGGTGGACGTTGTTACGGACATCAATAGCCGGCGTTTACTCGCCTTCGGTCCATCTATGTTGGTCATCAGTCGACTCAAGGCTGTTGTCTTAATTGTAGCCTTATCGCACGCTTGTTTTATCTGCTCCCAGAAGGTTAGTTTTGAGTCCAGCTGGATTCCAAGTTGTCTAATGGACTTTTGTGTTTCTATGGTCTCTTCTCCAACCTTCAGCGGAATCAGCGTATCAATTCTCTTTGTTGTCAGAATGACTATCTGCGTCTTCTGTATAGCAAGGTTCAATCCGTGTTCCTGCATCCAGCGACATACTCTTCTCATAACTTGGTTCAGTTTTAGCTGTCCCAGTTCCGTGTTACGAGCCACAATAACCGCAGCTATGTCATCAGCATATCCTACTAGGACGACGTTTTCTGGCATTTCTATACGGAGGATACCATCATAGGAAGCATTCCGAAGGTCTGCTCCTAGGACTGATCCTTGTGCAGCCCTGGCCGTTATCTTTATTCTGCGTATTCCTTCAGTGGTATCGTATAGCAGCACTCTATCCTTAAGATAATTTCTTATCGTTCGGAAGAGATACTGTGGCACTTTGAAGTTGTTTTGTAATACTTCTATTATGTCATCCCATCTAGCTGTATTGAAGGCATTCTTGATATCCAGGGTAACTAGGAAGACTATTTGATTCGAAGAGCGATTCCCTGCATTGGCTACGTGTGCTAGTTGGACAATTTCCTGTATAGCACCTATTGTACTGCGACCTTTCCTAAATCCGTACTGTCGTTCGGAAAGATCTCCAGCTGCTTGTATGGCTGCTAATAGTCTGGGCTTGAGGAGCTTTTCCAGAAGCTTGCCGGCACTGTCTAGCATGCATAATGGTCTGTAAGATGATGGGGACTCTGGGTCTCCTTTACCTTTGCTGACTAATACTAACTTCTGTGATTTCCACACCTTCGGGAAGCATCCGGTTTTGAGGCATCCATTGTACATATTGTGGAGCAGTTTTAGATCAGTATTTCCTACTATTTTTAGTACTTCTGCAGGAATTCCGTCTGGACCTGGCGCCTTCTTATTTTGTAAGGACCTCAGGGCGTCTCGGAGTTCTTCTTCGCTGAACATGGGGATTTCTGTATCTGTGATATCTTCTGCATAATCCGTTATTTAATGCTGTGGAAATAACGTATCAACAATCTGTTCCATGACACCCGGTTCTTTTGCTCCAGTTGATTGGAAAAAACCTAGTTTCTTGGTGACTATTCTATAGCCCAAGCCCCATCGATTGTTTTCTACCTCTTTTTTGAGAGTTTTCCATCCTGAACGTTTACTCATTAGTCATTTCTGCAGGTTTCCTTTTCCTTGCTCTTTGTGCTTTCCGTCTCATATGTAAGCAGTTTCTCCTTAATTCTACTATTTCCTGCGACCACCAATATGCTGGTCTTGAAGTATATCCTCTTTTCTTTTTTGGCATAGCAGCGTTGCAGGCTCGATGAATAAGAAGCATGTTTTTTTTATCATGGTTTCAGCCACATCTCTGCTTTTAGGGTCGCAACATGTTCGTATGCCCATTGGATTGGGGTGCAAGATCGCTCTTCTGAACCTTTCTTCATCTAGTTTGGATAAGTTCCATCTTGGCAGATTTGGGGCGTGCAGTTCCGTCAATCTTCGATCCTTTTTTATCTGGAAAGAAATATACTGATGATCACTACCCGTATAATCTTCGATTACCTTCCAGTCCGCTATGAATTTTCCGATATCTTCTGACGCTAATGAGATATCCGGAATTGTCCCATTATTTCCTAATCGTCTGAAGGTCGTTGTGGTACCAGCGTTCAAGACAATGAGTCCCAGCCTGGCTGTCATTTCAATGATTCTCCTTCCAGCCCCATGGTTTTCAACTGGCCCTTTCTCCGCATTCGTTACCCAAATAGCAGCAGTTCCAGTTCTATCTGCAAACCATGTTGGTACTTCCTTGTCTTAGTACTGCTCAGAAAGTAGCAACAGATCGGCCTTCTTCTTCCCTTGGTTCTTCGTGCTCGGTTAAGATCTTCCCTGAATGCCTGGCATTTTCCTGACCCTGGGATGTGACCCCGTTGATCTAGTTCCAGGTTAAGGTCTGTGCATAGGACGCATTGTGCATTAGATTCGCACGCAGCGCCCTTATGATCAGTCTTTCCGCATTTATAACACTGTTCCTTTCTATCGGGTCCTTTGCATTCCCGTGCCTGATGACCATAGCCCAGACACCTGTAACAGCGTGTGAACATAGTTCTTCTTCTTACACGACAGTTAACCCATCCGATCTTAATGCGCGCACTTTGGAGTAGTTCGACAGCTGCCTGCTCGTCGACTTCCGTTATCGCCATCATTTGACCTCTGCTATTCGGCTTTGTCAAGTTGACCATGAGCTCTCCTGTGAGTTCCTGTAGATCCCGTATTATTGCCTCTCTGACTTCTTCTTCTGTTGTTAGGCTGTCCAGATCTCTGATCTCTAGAGTCGTCCGTGGCGCTTTATTTACGACCGTGCCCTGATCTCCCAGCGCACTTTTAAGGGCATCTGTAAAGTCCTTCTGATTTTTGGAGTCTTCGCCCAGCTCCAGCAGTATAAATCCAGCTCTTGTCTGGCGGATAGATTTTACAACAGTATTGGTATTCTCCGGTTTAACATTCCCCCGGATTTCCCCTAGGACCTGTGCATAAGTCTTCCCTTCCGCAGGTTTAATGATGATAGCATCTGTTCTCACTCTAGATGTCTTCTCTCTCTTTCTCTGAATTTTATTATTAGCTTGCCCCTCAGCATGCAACTGTTTTTCAGCCTTATCGCCTTTTTTCTTACGTCTTGTCACATCCGTCCATATAGTAGGAGACGCAACATCTTTTATTTTTTTGTCCATTGGAGTAGCACATTGGTTTTTCACTGGACTCGATGCTGTTCGGTTGACAGATGTTCGCGCAGTCTCCATCGGTTCTAGCTCCTCTTGAATCGCTTCTATAGCTTCTATCAACTTTGGGATACCATCTTTGATATCCGTGTTGACATTTTTTTGCTTTTCGGCCGCTTTGGCCATGATAGCCAAAAGGGACAGCATTTCCTTGAGCACCTGATCAATTTTTGATTCAGGTGTCAAACTTGACTCTTTTTTCTTTTTTATGTTAATGGGGCTTAAGGGTGCCATGTATTGTCGCCAATGCAACGTGCGTGGAGAGGCGGGCCGAAATAGCCGGGAACGGGTATACCCTCGGACATAAGTCCTACCCCAGTTCCCTGGGGCCCAGCCTTCGTTTAACCAGTCCCGGAAAACACGGACGGACTGGAACTCGCCCGCGGCACTGCAGATTCCGACCTCTGCAGCCACCACGCACTCCCTGATTAAGGCCCGAAGGGGCTGGCTTCTGATCCCATGCTGCGGCTGACACATCGACAGTGCAAGCACACATCAGCTCCTCGCCACGTCAACGGGTTAGGCAGACGTGGTTCGGAGCACTCCCAGTGGTATTTTATTTCCGCCCTACCCTCTATATCTAGCGAGCATTCCCCTATCCGCCACCTGGGGACGCGCCACATATGGGTCACAGACTCCCAATGATGATGATGATGATGATGATTTTTTTTTTTTTTTTAAAGAAGTAAAAACGGCGAATGCTCATGCACTAACCACATCCGAACCTTGGGGACCGCGAGCCCAATATATACATCTCACGCATATGTACTTAATATACATACACGTAAGATGCACACATGGGCGCGCAGCCCACAAGGAACGAAGGTGAGTGTAGGACTTACCAAACGGCACCTACCCACTGAACCTTAACTCCTTTTACCTGCCTACCCAGGACTCCGGAACCGCTTTCGCATTACTTCAGAGTCCTAGGTTTTTGGCATGGGACTCCGAAGCAATGTGGTAAACATTGCCTCGGAGCCCCAGGCCAAAGGCCACGAAGCCGTGCTTCGGCTTCTACTTTCAGCGCCAACTTGGCATTCTTCTTCAGTGCAACCAACCCTCATCCAACCAGGATGCACGCATCGTCCTCAGTAGTGCGGTGGTACCGCACAACGGGCTCGTCGGCCTTCGACATCCTGGCTGAGTGCTGCCGGCTGAACCGCCCTGCTACTCTGCCTACTGGGGGGCCGGAGGGCGGGTTGTTGCCAGATTCTGGCACTCCGCCTCCTTATGGCCCTCCTGTAGGCATCTCCTACAGCATTTGCTGAGATCCTCTGCAGCACACTCTCGCGCAACATGCCCCAGAGTGTGGCACCTGTAACACCGGGTTTCGGCGCTATGCGCTTTTACCCGGCAGTTCACCCATCCTACCTTGAGTCGGGCGATCTTCTCCATTTTGGCAGCAACGGCCGCATCCAGCTCGACGAAAGCTAGGATGCAGCCTCTGCTGCTCGTTTTAGTGAGGCCGAACCTAGGTGGAGAGCCACGCTGCTCTCGCAGGGCCGTCCTCACAGCTGCCTCCACATCAGCAGCCTCCGTGGTCACGACTAAGTCGTAGACCACGACCTGCGCCCTCGGAACGAGGTGTCGGACACACTTGCCTCCTCCGAGGGCCTCCGAAATGGCATCACCGAAGTGCTGCCGCTCCTCCGCCTTTGCACCCACCTCGATGAGGACGTCGCCCGTCCTCGTCTGCCTGATGGACTTGACATTGACGCCATGGTCCTCAGGCTTCACCTTCTTCTGGATGTCCCTCAGGACATCCGCATACCTCATCCCCGGGGCTGGCGTGATGGTCACGGCCTCCCGAAGGATTCTCCTCTTCTTCTTCTTGGGAGCTCCTTGTCCCTTATCGGGCGCAATGTCACTTTGAGGCACCACCTACTTCTCGGTATGCTTCTTCTTCTCCTCCGTCCTCTCCTTCTTGCTCCTCCTCCTCCTGCCAACCTTAGACCAGGCGACACCTTCGTGGTTCCTGCTTACGCGTATCCTTCTCTTCCTCCGTCGGTTTATCCGGCTCCGTCTGCGTTCTGACGGACGCCGTTTTCTCTTTGAAGGTGGAGCTCAAGAGAGATTAATGCTCTCTTCGTAGTACTTGAACCCTCGGTGTATGTGTCTCACCTTATATCCGGCTGAGTTCATGGCAGTTTAAGCCACCTCCACTTGTTCGATCGAATCCGGATCCGTGCCCTTCCTCGATTTACAAAGCTCCATAATCTTTTTAAGGCACAGCCGTACCTTTCTGTGCTCTATTTTCAGCTTATCCAATGCATCTCTGAAGTCCCTCTTCATCTCCGCAGCATCCGATTTGAGCTCGAAACGTTCCACAATGTCGAAGGAGTTGCTGAAATTCAGCTCCTCTTCCACGTTCGTCTCCTCGCTCCCTCTCCGTTTTCCGTACTTATAAGCCATAATAAAGTGTTCACCAGCGCGTCGTGCGTGGATGGGCGGGCCGAAATAGCTGGGAGCGGGTGTACCCTCGGACCTAAGTCCTACCCCAGTACTCTGGGGCCCAGCCTTCGTTTAACCGGTCCCGGAATACACGGACGGGCCGGACTCGCCCGGAGCACTGCAGGTTCCGATCCCTGCAGCTTACCCCAGTCGCAGCTTACACCTCGGCAGAGCAAGCTCACAGCAGCCCCTAGACCATGACGGCGGAAAGACCGAACATGGTTCCGGAGCACTCCCAGTGGGCTGCGACCGTCACCAATCGTGTGTTTGGTCCGCGGGGCTTATTTTATTTCAGCCCTACCCTCTGTTTCCAGCGAGCATTCCCCTATCCGCCACCCGGGGTCGCGCCAAGTAGGGGTGACACCTCCCCTTCCCCGCAGACAACTGCGGAGGTCCTTGGATGATGATGATGATGAGGATGATTTTTTTTTTTTTTTTACGAGGGAAGGTGGAAAATGTGCTTACACACACCGAGAAGGGTCCGCACTTCTCGGTAGTTTCGGGATATTGGTATCATCACTACAATGATCTTAATATATATAAATATACACAAAGATCTTAATTCGATGATTATAGTGATGCTACCAACTACCGACTAAAAACCACCACCCTTTCTCCTTGGGATGATTCCCCCCGGAACCGCTTTCGCATTACTTGAGGGGGTGCCGTTCTTTGGCCGTGCCTCGGCCTTCATCCAATGGGCTAGCTTGGCCTTCTCCTAGTAAACTGGGCTTCTCGTCGGACCTGCCCAGCTTCGATGTTACCTTGCACGTACAAGAGGCTTCTTCAACGAGGCTGCCTCTCTGAACGCCAAGCATCTCATGGTCCCCGGAAGATGGTCTGTCCGGGGCTTATCTTCCTTTGCGGCGCAGAGGTAGCACTGCGGTGTGCTTTCGCATACTGCAGCTTTATGCCCCTCTTTACCGCATCGCCAGCATAAAATGGTCCTATCTGGACCCTCACAGGTCGCTGCCATATGGCCGAAGCCTAGGCAGCTATAGCAGCGCATCACCTCCATCTTTTTCCGTATACGACAGGACACCCATCCCACCTTCAGGTGTCCTGCTTGTATTATTTTTTGCGCCTGTTCTTCTGTCACTCCCACGAATGCCTTCAGCGTTCCTCTCAAGGCCCTTTTCGTGAGAGTGACTCTTATCTGCTTAGGTGATGCAGCTCCAAGACATTTCTTGACCGCAGCCTCAACCTCCTCCGCAACAGTAGTGGTGTCGAGGTTCAAGACCTCGACCTCAGTGCGAGGGACAAGTTCCCTCACACTACCACCCTCTCCAATGACCTCTCTAATAGCAGCAGACAGCTTCAATCTACCGTCCGCTGCAGGTCCTACTTCCACAAGGACCTCCCCGTTCCTGGTTTCTCTGACACCTTTGATTTTAACACCAAGGGTGTCAGGTTTCACCTTACTTTTGAGGTCCTTCAGGACCTCTGCGTAGCTGAAACCTTCGGCTGGTTTTATAATAACCGCCTCGGGTCTAGCTCGCCTCTCTCTCACCTTCTTCTTCCTAGCTTGGGTTGCCTGTGTAGGCACCCTTTCCTCGTCCTTCTTCGGTGTTGAGGTCACTGCAGCAGGACGGGTCCTCCGCTTCTTCTGTTGTGGCCTCGATGTGCTCGCCTCGACAGGGCTCAGAGTACATATATTTGTCTGATTCAGCTCTTTTCCTTCCATGGAGGAACTTAGAGAAGCACCGTGTCCTGATAAAGCTTGCGTCATAAAATAATCTATTTCGCCGTGTTTCCTATATATCCATTCCGTTATCGATGGAATCAGTTCATACGTCCATCGTGCATGTTCTGCCGTTTCCCACTACTTCTGCCATTTCTCCATGAGGTTCTTCCTCGCGTTTTCTCGGTCTTTACATCTGTAGTTTTCCTCTCTCTCTTCTATCATCAGCAGAATGGGTGGTGTTCCAGAAATGGCTGTTGCTCCCACTGCCGAAATCGTTCTGTATGCGCTGCATACTCTTATGGTCATGAGCCTTTGTACTTTAGTCAGAATTCTGGCCTGCTTCTGCCTTTTTTCTGCTTCCGACAACACCGGTGCTACGTAGAGAAGTTGCGAGTGAACTACACTCGACAATAACGCTCGTTTAGACGCTCGTGGACCTCCGATGTTGGGCATAATGCTCATCAGCGCTTTTGCAGTCTTCGTTGCTTTTTCTGCTGCTTCATTTATTTGTCTCGCGAAGTTCAATTTTTTATCAATATACGTCGCTAAGTATTTTATCGCAGGACTAGGTTCTATTTTAACATCCTGTATGGTGAACCAAATAGGACTCAGTTTCCTCCTTTGAGTGACCACCAAGGCTTCAGTCTTTCCAGGGGCTAGTTGGAGGCCCCTATTTTCTAGCTCGTTGAGGATCATATGCATTACAGCGTTGGTCGTGTTCATGAGAATTTCTTCCGTTCTGGCAATCACTATCAGTAGCAGATCATCTGCATATCCTACCAGCCTGATATTTTCTGGAAGCTTCATCCTCAAAATCGGATCGTAGAGTACATTCCACAAAGTCCGTCCAACGATTGAGCCCTGTGGAACGCCGCTACTCGTCGTAATTGTTTTTGAATTCCCTTCTGCCTCTATTATTATTCTTCTCTGGGATAGGTAT